>PVIJ01003361.1:0-136995 GCA_004024925.1 Scalopus aquaticus | reverse complement strand
GCGGCGAGAGGGTTCACCAGAGACAGAGTGGGGAGCAGAACAGGCAGATCAGAAGTACACTGCTGAGGGGAGCAGCGGGTGAGGCAGGAGAGGTCTGCCGCACCATGTGGGACTCTCCCCGGCCGGGCGTCGAACTCGCGTCGCCACTGCCGACAGCTCCACAGCCCAGCGCTCAACCGCTGCGCCACTGGGGAGGCCCAAATTTCTGTTGTTTGAAGGCACCTAGTCTGTGGTGATCTGTGATGGCAGCCCACCTCCCCTCACCAACCTCACCACACACCTAAACTGTTGTTGCTTTCTTCACAGCATTGATTATTATATGCAGTTGCCTTTTATTTGTGTTAACCACCACCTACCTCCCCAACTCCCGCCTTCCCACCAGATTGCAAATTTTACTTTATCATCAGTGGGTGGGTTTTATCTACTCCTATACTCCCAGAGCCTGTAACAGCATCTGACAAGCAGGAAACATTTGGCAGATAAATCAGTCTATCAGCATGTTAAATTGTATCCTTTTCCTTCCATATTTCCCATCACTATCTTTCTCTTGCCATTCAATGTCCTGAAGTTGAACTCATCCTACAAGGCAGGTCTGCGCTGAGCCCTGGAGGCCAGTCCTGGCACTGCCCTGCAAACTGTCTGCCCCTTGGGTTATTTGTATTTCAAGATAACTCTCAGCAGTTCCTTTTGATGCAGACTTAAGGAGGCAGATGTTGGGGACATCTCAATAGTGCCTTCCGGACCCTCAGCCTCTGGCTCCAGGGACCGCCATCTGCCAAATAATTTGAGAGAGGCCAAAGAGCCAGAGTGACTGCTGATTCAGAGAGCTCCTTAGACAATGGTTGCTCCTTGTTGGAGTCATTGCTGTTTAGATCATCTGACCCTCTCCTTTGCTGAATCAGAAACTACTTTTACCACCAGAGTTTTTCAGACTTGCAGGACTGCCTCACAAAAAACCAACATCAGAGAAGTTCCAAGTCAGATAAACATATTATAGCCATATATTCCTGCCTATGTACCACCCAGGTAGCAAGCACATCACTTTAGAAGGTTGCTCTTGCACCCCCATCAAAGTAATGAAAGCAATAAAATAGTCACAGCCATGATATTGAACAATGACGGTCTGGGGAGTCACCACCAATAAGCCAATCAGTGCAGCAGACTGAGTCGAGCTGGCCCAGGCAGTCGCCCCTTGGCAGAGATGGAACATGGGAGTTCTGATGTGACCAGGCGATTTCCTTAAAGTCAGAATTTTCAGTTCTACTTAATTTCTACTCTTGTTGCCTTTACCGAACTTGGATATCTAGAACTGCCTCCTCAGCCATTGACTTCCCAAGCAACTCTTGAGTAGCTCACTTGTATTTCTACAAATGGCCAACCGCGTCTTTTGCAGAGGTGATGGAGTAACTTCACTCTGGCCTGATGTTTGCAGTTACACTGAATTAAATGGTAAAGGACATAGTTCTGGCACAAAACCGTGCATCTAAGATGCTCCTTACACGTTCATGCTCATCACAAAACCTGGAATCAATTCACTGGAAGAGGTCATGGAATTCATGTCACTGCCTTTCTTAAATTTTTATGTCATTTACAGACTGGTGAGCCGAAATGTCTGACCCGATAGCGCCCCTTTTTGTCGGCTTTACATCCTATGTAATGGGTCCCTGTCCTGATAAAATGATGGAGGAACGATTTTCAAATGTAGAGTAAGAGTTAGATGTTAAAACTGTAGCAGGTCCGCCTGAACAGGGACTTGAACCCTGGACCCTCAGATTAAAAGTCTGATGCTCTACCGACTGAGCTATCCAGGCCCCTAGTTATAGCTTTTCCCTGTGTATTCTAGTGTGAATAAAAGTACCTGGACAAACTCCTTAATTTCTTAAAATTTTTTTTCCAAGTTCCTCTTCTGTATTCACAACCCTATCCCTGCCCTTTCCCTATAGTTCACATCTATTTCCCCCGTGCTTGGTTAAAAAAAAAAATTAACTCCCATTCTTAGTTAATGTAACCTAAACAATATCTTCTCAAAGATATTCTATAGCCAGAGACATAACCATCTAAGACATAATCATCTTTACCTTCATTTTCAAACACTTGGCTACAGGGCCTCCCTAGACTATAGGAATACCTGACTGTAGGGACAAGAAGACACCAGGAGCAGGTTCTCCATGGAGCTGCACAGATGGGTCTAAAGGAGGAGTCCTAGAGCCCTCGGTGGCTTTTTAAGCTTTTAATGGTCTTGCAGAGAGGCAACCAGGTACAGGGCTGGCAAGGGGGGGGAATGGCGGAGGCTGACAGGCCTCGTAGGCTCCGGCGAACCTTCACTCTTTCTAGGCTCTCTGGTGGCATCTCGTGGCCTCTCTGCTGCACCCCCAATGGCCCTCTGCTCCATGCTCTCTTCTCCCCTGCTGACGACGCTTCTGCTGCCACCACTTCTGTATATAAGCCCAGGTGCGCCCACTCACGCAGGCCCACACCCTACTCCAAGTGCCTGCCATGGGGCATGCCTGTAGGCCTGCAGAGGGCTGTCCTTGAGGAGAGGGCAGAAAAATCTGATGATTCTTTCATTTATCCTACACTGACACAAAGAACTCTCAGCAAAGCGTTGTAGAAATCTTGAGCAAGGAGCCCTGCTCTGCCCTTGGTTTACCACAGTGGTGAGATACCACCTCTGCCACTGGGAAGTTTACCCTTACAAGGCAGCTGGTCATTAAATGAGGACTGACCTCAGAAATGTTTAGACAGTGTGACAAATGCTCTCAGAAGCAAGGTACAGGTTACAAGAAGTTTAGAGAAACAAAGTGTAATCTCATGACCTGACTTTCCAAAGGAAAGGAGATAACACAAATGTTCTGGAAATAGCATCTGGGACATGATAACCGTGCAAGGAAAATTAATAGTGAGCTAGCCTCACTATTGCTCTTTGTATTGCCAAACAAAAGGTCAATTAGAACATTGTTTTATCACTTTGGTTGTGCCACTTTAAACAAATGATGTACTTTTTCATCCACTTCCCTCCTTTAAATCCCGTAACAGAAATTTCTTCACTCGCAGATTGAGTTGCACACAAGGATAGCCAAGTGGGACATGTCTAATAGGTAATTATTCATGTCAGGATTCAAAACTGGATTTGAGGTGGTCTACACAGCTACATTACAATAAGGTAAAATACTCTTAGCTCCCCGGCCCATGTCTCCCAGAGAATGGGTTAGGAAGGGAGGTGATAAGAGAAGCCCAATCCCAGAAAGTGATGTTTCAACTCAGAACCAAAGACTCAGAAGTAATCAGTCAGAACCACGGCTCCGGTATTTCAGGAGGAGCCAAGAGACGGGGACTTTCAGGTAACCCAAAGATGGTCTGAGGTGCTTGAGATAACTGGGAAAATGTTGATGGATTGCAGGGGCGGGGAGGAGGTGCGGACAAGGCAGGGGCAGACCAGAGACTCACAGGCTTTGAGAAGAAGGCTAGGAGTGCAGACTGCAGACAAGTTATCACCTTTGCAGAAACATCTGGTCACTGGGGAGTTGAATCAGGGAGGGAGTACATGATTGGGGAAGTTTCAAAAAAATTACACATGTTTCCAAAAAAGGTCATTGTAGGGCAAGAGATGATTAGAAAAATTAGGCCATAGTATGGATTTTAAGGCTGGAGAGGGACTTGTGGCAGGAGAATGGGGAACATTAGGAAGGAAGCAGACGACTTGGGCCCCAGAACATAGGGCCACAGGAGGTGTCAAGGCCATTCGTTCCTCTGAGTGTTTCATTTCCCTAGTAAGCTCTTTCCTGAGAAAAGCAGAAAAAAACGGCAAGAAAAGGCACGTTGGATTTTTAGAGAGATCTCTGGGAAGTTGGAAGACTTGCTCTGTTCTTGATCTCATTGGTGGAAATCTGAAACCTCTGCAGCTAGCTCTGCGTGTGGGACACCCCTGAGTGATGAGACAAAAATCAAAGAGAATCTGGAGAGGAAATCATCTCCCCAGCCAGTCACCATGTAAGAACTGGACGGAGAAGAGCGTGTTCAAGGGCCCAGGGTTCTAGAATAATGTTCAGTTGACTATATTCAGATCTCCAAGGGTGCTGTTAAACCTCCAGATTTGCAGAGTCCATCTCAAAACCATCTAATTAGAATATCCCCATCATGAGACCTGGGAATCAGTATTTTCAGTAAGACTTAAGTGATTCTGTTGTACAAATTTAGAAATCCAAATAGATTTTACCTATTGCTGTGTAACAAATAATGCCAATCAGTAATCAAGAAAAATGTATTGCACATCATATTACACACCATCCACATCTCCAGGACAACTCTATCCACTCGTTCCTCTCAAACACTAAGTTCCTTCACCACCCTCTTTTGTATCAAAGACAATGATCAAGTATATTTGAGTGGCATTTCAAAACAAACAAACAAACAAAAAAACCCACCTAGTTCCATTTGTGAATTGTAAATTAGTAATTACTAATTGTAAATTAGTATAAAATAAATTGGAAGAATTTTGGAGCATTTCATTCTTAGTGAAAAATCACTGTTCTATAACTGAACATTATTACGTGGTTGGGTTAAGCAGCAAAAGACCTGTTCAGTCTCATTAAAGCAATTTCCTAGAGTTGAAAATGAGGGAATAATGTCGTACGCTTTCGCACGGAAACAGAGAAAGGACAAAGACTTGGTAACTTCGTTACCTTGTTTCTCCCGAGTTCCACAAGAAAAAAACATCAGTTTGCCCCCTCTGAGGTTCGAACTCAGGACCTTCAGATTATGAGACTGACGCGCTGCCTACTGCGCTAAGGAGGCAACTGACTCCGCACCCTAAATAGAACCCCTACCAACACTATTGGGGAACCGGGTCATTTTTCTTTTAATTCTCTGAATCCCAGTATTTCCAAATAAGGCGCGATTGTGATCTAATTCATATCTAAAACAGCCAAAGTTGGGGTAACACAGACGCTCAGAACAAACCGAGGGTGAACTACCCCCCAACAGTCCCCGGAGGACTCTTCTGCGGAGACGTCAGGGACCATGAATGCAGGTGAGTCCTGCCCTACTCCCGCAGCGCAAACCAGATCAACTCGCAGGACCGCACTCCGCGCCTCCTTCGGGGGTTTGGGGGAGCCCTCGGTCCCCGGCGCGGGAAGGAGGCAGGAGGGGGCGACGGCACTCCGGTTACTGAACAGCGCCGGGGCTCAAACCAAGCTTCCGGGCTTGCACGCCTGAAGCCCGGGGTCTTGCTCCCCGCAGCAAAAACCCACCTGGGGTTCACAGCGTGCGCCCGAACTCTCGGTCTGCGCGCCCCCTTTTCCCTGTGGGGGTGATAGCGGGAGCCTCCTCCAGCGCCACCTGGGGCGGCCCAGTGCAGGGTCGACCTGCGAGCTGGAGGAAACCGAGCGACGGGCGGCCGGCGGGTCGGGGGTTCCGGGTCTGCTCCAGGAAGGGCCGGGGTGGGGGCGGCGTGGAAGGAATGGGATGGGCAACCCGGCGGGTGCCAGGTTCAAGTTGGGGGGAGTGCAGGAGAAGCGCCGACCCACGGGTGGTAGCGTGGCCGAGCGGTCTAAGGCGCTGGATTAAGGCTCCAGTCTCTTCGGGGGCGTGGGTTCGAATCCCACCGCTGCCAAGGCTTTTGTAAATTTTTGGCATTTGTTATTTATTTTTATGGACAGTTCTCACAGGATCCAAGCTTAAGCGAGTTCCTCTCCTCTTCCCACCTGTGTTCTCCCAGAGGCTAGGGATAAGACCCCTACCTGCCACCCCCGAAAATGTCCAACACATGATGGGCCTTGCGTTATTTCAGTTAACAAGACTGTGTTTCTACCACCCAGAAGTATCAACATAGAAC
Organism: Scalopus aquaticus; assembly: GCA_004024925.1. Classification (NCBI taxonomy): domain Eukaryota; kingdom Metazoa; phylum Chordata; class Mammalia; order Eulipotyphla; family Talpidae; genus Scalopus; species Scalopus aquaticus. The sequence continues at coordinate 131,162 of PVIJ01003361.1, read as the reverse complement.
AGACCTCATCCGTTTCTTTTTAATTTTTGTTATTCGAATCCTACTTTCTTAGTAGCTACTTGCTTCATCTTTCAGTAAATGGACAAATGAAAGGTTGTCAGTTTCCCTGAATCGTCTGACAACTGGAGACAAGTCCCGCCCAGCCGCAGTTCTTGTCCCCCGCAGTCTTCTCGGTTCATATTTTGACCCTAATCATGCTGATCTGAGCTGTGGCGACTCTACCCAAGGCCCCCTGACTTCACGCTCAAATGGCCCTCTCGTCGCACCCACAAGTCTCTCTCGCCTCCCTCAGCACGTCTGTCTCCATCCCGCAGTTTCCTGGCCCCTCGAGGCTTTCTGTCGTCTAGGTTTCTGCTAGGAATTTGCCTCTGGAAGCCTCTCCCTCATCTCTCCCTGCAGAATTACAATTAGGCGCAGAGGCAGGGAGAAGGAGGGTCCCGCCCTGGCGCCTCCCGAGGAAGACAAGCATCAGGTGCACAAAAGCCCGAAACTGACACAACTTCTAGGGTGAAGAATGAGACTGGAGTAGAAATGACATTTTAGATGCAGTTACCGGAACAGTGTCCCCGAATAGCAACATTGTACCGCAGTACTGTGTCTGGAAGGATAGTGCTGCGTGGTAACAGTGTTAGAGCACAGGAAAGGGAAGATGATCACTTTTACAAATCCTGACAGTTACCAGAATCAATGAATATTTACTTCAGCTCAGCCTTCCCATCCTCCTCGCTCCCCGCCCTTAATTGGGCATTGCCGTCGGCGTGCTTTGGGGGTGCCCTGACCACTCCACCCGGCGCGGATTCGAGCACTCAATTGTCTCTTTTTCCTTATACCGCGTACACTTTGTCAGACACCGAATCCCCACATCATGAGAAGAACAAATATTTGCGGGCGATCCGCTGCTCCACTCCGCCTGCGAGTAAGGGGCGCGTTCGCTGAGCTCTCGGACCCGGCGGCGGTGGGCGGCGGCCAGCGGTGGGCAGGAAGAGGGCGCGCCTCCTCCCGCTGCTCCGCCTCCTCCCGCTGCTCCTCCCCATCACTCCGCCTCCTCCCCTCCTCCTCTGCTGCTCTCGCTCTTCCCCTTCCACCTTCTTCTCCTCGGCTCCCGCCCCTCCTTCCCCTCCTCCTTCTCCTCCTCCTCCTCCACGCCTCCTCCTCCTCCCTCCCGTCCTTCCCCGCCCCTCCCTTCCTCCTCCCGCTCCTCCTCGCGCAGCTTATCTTCGGGCCCCGCGCGGCGCGAGCTGCAAGCTGCAAGATGGCTGCGCCCAGGCCCCCTCCTGCCTGGCTGTCTGGCGTCCTGGTGCAGGTGCCCATCCAGGACCTGGAGGCGCTCCGCGCGCTGACTGCGCTCTTCAAGGAGCAGCGGAATCGAGAAACCGCGCCCAGGACTATCTTCCAGAGAGTGCTGGACATCTTAAAGAGATCTTCCCACGCCGTGGGGCTGGCCTGCAGAGACCCGTCCCAAGTGGAGCATCTGGCCTCCAGCCTGCAGTTGATCACCGAGTGCTTCAGGTGTCTGCGAAATGCGTGCATCGAGTGTTCCGTGAACCAGGACTCAATCAGGAACCTGGATGCCATCGGCGTTGCTGTTGATTTGGTTTTCCTTTTTCGTGAGCTGCGTGTGGAACAGGAATCCCTGTTGACAGCTTTTCGCTGTGGCCTGCAGTTTTTAGGCAATGTGGCCTCACGAAATGAAGATTCCCAGGCTGTTGTTTGGATGCATGCTTTTCCAGAACTGTTTTTGTCTTGTTTCAATCATCCAGACAAAAAAATCGTTGCCTACTCGTCAATGATACTGTTCACATCCCTTAATTCTCGAAGAATGAAAGACCTGGAAGAAAACCTCAATGTTGCAATTGACGTCATAGATGTTCACCGAAGGCAGCCTGAGTCAGAGTGGCCGTTGCTGATTATTACCAACCATTTTCTGAAATGCCCGGACTTGGTAAAAGCCATGTACGCCAAAATGAGCAATCAAGAAAGAGTTGCTTTGTTAGACGTCATGGTCGCCAAAATAGCGGGTGATGAGTCCCTGCTCCAGGATGACATCCCTGTGTTTTTGAGCCATGCGGAGTTGATTGCAAGCACTTTCGTGGCTCAGTACAAGACTGTTCTGAATCTGACCTCCGAAATGCATGCTGAGGAGGCGGCAGCAGCCCTGGCCACAGTTAGGCTTCTGGATGTCCTGTGTGAAATGTCCACTAACGCTGACCTGCTGGGCTACCTGCAGGTCTTTCCCGACTTGCTGGAAAGAGTGATTGAGCTTTTACGACTGGTTCATGCTGCTGGCAAAGACACCACGAACATCTTCAGCACCACCGGCTGCCTCAAGGCAGAGAGAGATGTCTCAAATATGGCTGAGGGGTTCAAGTCTCATCTCATTCGTTTGATTGGAAATCTGTGTTACAAGAATAAAGACAACCAAGACAAAGTGAGTGAGCTGGACGGCATCCCCTTGATCCTGGACAGCTGCAGCGTGGAGGACAGCAACCCCTTTCTGAGCCAGTGGGTCGTGTATGCCATCCGCAACCTTACAGAAGACAATAGCCAGAACCAAGACTTGATTGCCAAGATGGAAGAGCAAGGCCTGGCAGATGCCTCCCTGCTTAAACAGGTGGGTGTCGAAGTGGAGAAGAGGGGAGACAAGCTGATTCTGAGATCTCCCAGGGACAGGCCTCTGCGGGAATGAACTCTCCATCCAACTAGCTGAAGTTTTAGGACTTGTCTCGTGGAATTTTCATCATCTGCAGCATGTGAAATTGCAAGTGTGTGGAGATTAGTAAGTGCAAAGTCAGGAACACATGAATCTTTTAGATCATAGGTAAAAGTTAAACTTGTATAAGCTTAAAAGTGAAAGTACATGAGCATTATGTTGTTGTTGTTTTCTTTAAAAATGTAATAGTCTGGTTTGCCTTTTCCCCCATGGATACATGTGTGTTTGAGTGATATATTGTGCTTTCTGTGGCAACAAATAATAAACTCTCTCATTGAGAGCCTGTCCCTTATTTGGCAAAGATAAATATTGGTGTTAAGTTTCAATGAATGTATACATGAAAGAATATCTTCCTAATTTGTGAAGAGAGCAACATACACAGAGCTGAAGAGTTCCGAAGATCCTGAGATCTTCCTTTTTACTTAGGGTCCTATGTTCTTAAAGCCCCATCTCGTTTGTTTTAATTGCAGTAACATAATTTTATGTGGTTTCAGACACACGGACATGTATCAACGTCCGTGTATACTATACGATGCTCCTTAAAACCTGTTTCTTTAGGACACGCCAGCTCACCTTGTTCTGGACTGCTGATTGTGGCACACTTTCTCCCTTCTTCTGGATTCAGCTCTGCTACCAGGTGACTGCAAACCCTTCCTGCTCGGATTACTGGGGAACAGATTGGTTCTGGACTCGGGTCCAGTCGCCTCTTCCCCCAGCTGTTCCCTTCAGTGCTTTTCCTGTGTTTGCCTTCCCCTTGAAATACTTGTGAAACAGCCTTGGACAAATCCAAGGAAAAGGTGCTGCTTTCTTGAACTCCAGACTGAACAATAAATAAAACAGCCTGTGGCCATCTGTCCTATTTTTCCAGGTCTTTACCTACCATCCTCTCCTGCAGGGTAAATGGGCTCAGGTTAAGTCAGCCATGCCCCTCCCCCTTTTCCTATTCCGGGAGAGGAATTTAAAACCCATAGTTGAATTCTGAGCTTTTGAGTTTCTGGTATCATTTTAAAGCCAGTGGATACTTTTCTTTTTCTTTAAGGAGTAAGGTTGTGGCTCTTGGAATAAAAAGTATGCCATCTGTGCCAGGAAAGAAGAATCTGGTCCCTTATTCAGCTGTGTTTGAGATAGCTTGGTCCATGAAAATGGAGTGTTTATGTGCGTGGAGAGAGGGGTAGAAACTCAGGAGAACTGTATAGTCACCTGGCCAAAAGTCCTTGAATTTCACCACTTTCCTCCTTACCTACCAAAAGATAACAATCCTTATTTATTGAGCGGATATTCTGCAGTGGGCACCTTGCTTAGCTGGCAACCCAACAGAAGGAAGCATGTCTGAAACTGACCAGGTGTTCCCGAGCAGGTCTGCCTCAGGAGACTACCAGAGACACATTAATGATAGAAAAACATTAATGAATATTTAGGTCGACTTAAGAAGTGATTTGGAAGGCAGCGATGCTCACCAGTATAGGCTAAGGAAGTAATTTGCACCTGAGTAACTCTCCATGCTGTGGTAGTTCATGCTAGGTAGCTGATCTCTTTGGTATATGTTGCTTTTACAGTTCCTAGGTAAATAATCATGTTACATAGTAAGGAAAAATGACTATGCCCAGCATTGTGGCCTCCTCTCACCACACCTGAGGACACCTGTACGTGATTCTGGAAGTGGGGAGCTGGAGAGGCAAACACAAAAGATAGAACAGTCACCTCTTTGGACTTGCCCGATTTGGCCTATGGAGTGAAAACCTTCAAAAAGAGTGCAAAGCAGGCTTCAGCGGATCCACCTGTTCTGCTCCCCACTCGGTCTCTGGTGACCCCTCTCACCACCCACACCTCTGGCCTACACCCCAGCTTCTATGCATAAATAAATTAATCTTTTTTTAAAAAGTGTAAAGCAGGGCTGTCCCACTAAATATCCACTCACTCCTTCATTCCCCTATCTTTTCCTCTGTGTTCACACAGCAAGCGCTGAATAAGCTTCTACTTTATACCACACCTTGGGGAATCAAGGAGGAATGAGCCCCGGTCGTGCACTTAAAGCGTTTAGGAATGGGAAGACAGAGCGGTAAATCTCAAGGCCAAGATTAACGCTGAACAGGTAGAAACCCAGAAAGGCCGAAGGGGTGCCGGGGGCGCCTGCGCGCGGGTCTCCTAGAATGAAAGTGAAGCGGTAGAAAAGAGCTTCTAATTTTTTCTTTCCCCCTTTGAGTCGCGAGTTTAAAATCCAATTTGCCTTTAGCGAGTCGCAAATATCCTCGGATCAGGACCCGGCCCTGCCCCTGATTTGGGCGAAAAGAAACCTGGAAAGAAGACGCGGCGGAAGCAGTGACAGCCCCTCCCACCTGTGTGTGACTTTTTGGCCCTGCGGCTGAGACGTGCAGAGATTTTCCTCTGGGGGGCAAAAAAAAGACCTGGGATATTTTTTTATAGATCAGCTAGGAAAAAGAGACAAGTATTTTGTTTAAAGTGACATTTCCTGTTCAGTTGCATTCATTTCAAGCGTATTCTCTTAATTTAAAACATGGGGAGACACGAGCGGAGAGCGGTCAGATGGACCGCAGGTTCGGGCAGCGCTAAGGCGGGTTCCATGGTGTAATGGTTAGCACTCTGGACTCTGAATCCAGCGATCCGAGTTCAAATCTCGGTGGAACCTTTCCCATTTCTGTCCGTTTTTGCCTTCCGATCACCCCACCGAGTGAGTCAAGCTAGCTTCGACTCTAATACTTTGAATTTTGATGGATTCAGGGAGTGCGAGAGGGCACGCAGCTGCGCTGTCACTGAGCTCAGGACCAGGCTGTGATCTCCAAGTCTCTGTCCTTGTCTCTCTCCCCACCAGACTGATTTCGCTCTCAAGTTAATGTGCATGCAGGGAACTCGCCCGTAAATGAACGTGCCAAAGTGCTGAGCCCGACGTGACCCGTGATGCGTGACTAGGAAAATATGGGAAAAGGCAGTGGACAGACCTCATTGAGGGGCCGTCATTTCTGTTAGGATGGAAAAGGAAAGGGGAGAGAGAGGCGAAGTAGTTTTAAAAGAGTGTGTCAGAAGTGGGATTCGAACCCACGCCTCCATTCGGAGACCAGAATCCTCCACATGAGGAAGACAGAGCTTGAGTCTGGCGCCTTAGACCACTCGGCCATCCTGACACCCGGGACGAGCTCTTTCCCTAAACAAATAAATTCTTCTGTGGTGATGCTCTTGTGCCCACTGCGTGCCGGCTGGCCTCCTGGCTGGTATTTTAATTACTGTGGCCTGGTCATTGGTCACTGTTCTGCTCACAATGCCTCAATAACCCTCAGATGGGCACACAGAGTTTGTGCTCCACAATCAATTTTATTACCATGCTTCTCCCCGCCTGAAGGATTTAATACATTTTATCAAATCTATCTGTACTGTGTCCAATTTCTTTTCACACAGCCACTCCCAAACTCACTGCATGATGGATTCCCTCAGCATTGACCAAATCCTCCCCAAAGTCTACTCCTTGTTGCTCTTCTAGGCAGTCACAAAGGACTCGATATGGGTAACAAAGAGTGTTAACCACACAACAAAAATAAGAGTTGTAAATTGTGAAAAAGAATTGAGGAGAAAATATGCCTTGTGAGCCCTTGGCTTGTAACCTGTTGTAATCTCATTCTGTCCACCTACTCATCCCTTTTCCTAATTTTTAAATTATCTGTAGTATATTTTCTGCTGACAAATTAATATGTGCTTGCAGTAAAAACTGACATTTCAAAAATATATAACCTAGAAAGTTAAAGTCATAATCTAGCCTCCCTCCCAGGTCTCCTAACATTTCACACCCTGATTAATTTGGCTTATACTCCTCAGATATTTTTTTCAGTATATACATTAGTATTCTATACTTTTACACGCCCCCCCCCCCCAAATTAATTCATCCCACATAAGGTACTGTAACTTTCTCTTGAGGTAATACTAGTTTACACTTCGGGCTGCAGTGCCTCCTGACAACTGTATACAACTAATTGTTTATTTAGATTATTTATTTTATTGAGGTAACAGTGATTTGCAACATTGTATATGATTTAGGGGTATAGGTTCATTCCTCTTCAAATGTCTGTTACCACACCTCTCCTACCACAAAAGCACCACTAATCCGCCCCTATACTTCACCCTAATCCATTGAACCCCTTCCCTTTGCTCTGTGCCCCTCATCCCACTCCCCTCTGATAACCTCAGTTCTGCAGTCAGATTTTTAGGGCTTGTTTTGGTTTAGTTATGTCCCCTTTTTTGTTTCTTTATATTCCACCTATGAATGAAATCATCCAATATTTGTTTTTCTCCACTGTTTTGCTTAGCATAATCTCCATCCGTGTTGTCTAGAACGGCAACATTTCTGTCATTGCTGAGTAGTATTCCATCGTGATACAGACCACATCTTCTGTTTGGGGGTACTTAGGTTGTTAGGGGGTTTCCATAACTTGGCTACTGTGCTGCAGTGAACACAGGATAGATCTATTCCTTCCATAAGAGTCTGGTGTCCTTCAGTTAGATACCTACCTTGGAGTGGGACTGCTGCATCATATGCTAGATCTATTTTTAATATTTTTAGAAACTTTCATAGTGACTAGACCAGTCTACATTCCCACCAATAGTGTACAAGAGTTCCTTTCTCTCCACATCTTCGCCAACATGTGTTGTTCCTGGTCTTTTTGACACGGGCCACTCTCTCGGGTGTAGGTGGTATCTCATTACGGCTTTGATGCATTGCCTGCACGATTAATGACAATGAACACTTTTCCATGTGGCTGTTGGCAAGCTTGTTTTTAACATAAATTGGATCTTTTATTTAAAAAACACAACTTGAGTATCTTTCCTTATTAATGTTACCACTCATTAGTGTTACCACCTCATGGGGTCGTGTTGCTGATGTCCAGAAAGCCAGTCTCTGACCCAGGAGACTGTTTGATTTTAGGTTCTGTTAGTGTTGGCGTCATGTAGGAAGGACAGCAGAAGAATCAGTACTCGAGAAAGAGGCTGTTTCTCAGAGGATCACGGGAGGAAGTCTCTAGGGGAAGAAAGGAATGTGGGGACATGCAGGAGTAGGGAGAGCTTTTGCATTCTTGAGTAGGGGGGGGTTGCCAGGGAATCTAGGATCAGTTGATGACAAGACTATTGACCCATTTCTGGAATAGTTGTTCTTTTCTGTGTTATCAATTAAAAAACACCCTGTGTTCCTCAGGCACTGATGTTATTAGCACTCTCCCTTAATTAGGCAGCCGGTCACCACAGGCCCTGAAGAAGCTAATACAGTGGCTTCTAAGGCAGGGCATGTCATTATTCTTGGTTCAGACCTCCCAATTCAGTGCATGCATTCTTTTTAATGACATTCTAACATTGTAGCAGGTGCCATCATTTTAAAAGTAATACATTTTGGTGATTTTTTTCATTATGTTCTTTTTAACTACGTTGCTTCTCCTAGTTTTTCTCCATTAGGCTCAACTAGATTTTTCCAGAGTTGAAACTATATTTAAAAACTAGATATGCATAGGAAATACATCTGAGAAATCACAAAATGATCACTATCTTATAATAGAAGTTTTCAGTGGCTGTGGTAGAATAGCAGACCATGATCGCAAAATAACATCTTCTCTCACACTTCTTTTCTAGTCAGTATTTGTGTAATAAGGAATTTGGCCTCACCTGAAGAGACTTGACCTTTGCCTTCTCCCGGGAGGTAACCTCTGAACACTTGAAATTTCCCTAGTAGGAGTGTCTGACATTCCTGTTGGATTCCTCAGAGCACACCTGACAGTTTATCCTCAAGAGATGATTCTGCCTGGGAAACATGGATTTCTCAGGCCTACTTCCTGGGGGACTTTTGACTCTTGGCTGGTGGAAGATGTTAGAAAATGGAGAGAGGAAAGATGAGAACCAAGGTGGTTTGGTGGGTTTGGACCTGGCCATGGTTCACATATTACTCTGAGTGCCTGTGGAAGGAAGAGTGAAAGCCAAGAGTCAAGAAGAATTTCCTAAAAACTCTGGAAATTCAGGTCACAAACTGCTGATTCAGGGCTGGTGACCGAAACTGTTAACTACTCCATTACCGTCTCATTCTCTTCCTTTCTTGCTTACAAAGCCAGATTTCTATCCAACTTAGCAATGTACTCAGGAAGAGTGCACTGCCCAAACTTCTTTTGCAGTGACGGATGAGACTTATATGGAAGTTGCTGTGGGGTAGAAGAGCCTTCTGAATAGGATCTTCAAAACCAGGGTGATGATTTTGCCCAATTTGACTGGAGCATTTCCTGTTTCTACTTGCTGGAATAATTGTTGAAAAGCATCTTCTTTCTAACTCATCAGTTTTCAAGTCTGGACAATGAATTAAAAGGTCTCATTTTTTAAAAGGGGGCATCATTCCCTTGGGACAAGTGACCTTAACCCTTCCTACTTCCTGTCTGTAATATGAGACTCCAGCAGCCACCTTGTACGATGATGACCTTGAAGGTAAATGTTGAAACAGGAAAACAGAGACTAAGCCATTGAGGATGATGAATTTCCCAGCTAGCCTTGCACTGCCGCCTTCTTTTACATGAGAAAAATAAAAACTCTTGTCATAGGTTAAGGCCCTTACTTGGGTTCCTCATCATACCCAGGAGTTGATCCAAGAGACCCAAGAGTCTGGGCAGGAAAGGGGGATGGAGGAGGTCTTGGGCAGGCCGTGCTAGCATCCAGTCTGCTCCATTGTGTCCATGAGCTTGCAGAGTTTTCACTCCCAGGATGCCTCTGGACTGCTTGGACCTGAGAGCCACAGCTCAGCCTCCCGGCCACAGTAATTGGTTTAAGGATGGGTAACACCACCAAACCTCAGCCAAGCAGCACATGGCATGCCTCTCTCCATGGGGTCTTCAAGTTAGAACAAACCATAGGGCTTTACTAGCTGGCAGACGATAAGGATGTTGTGACATGCTGAAAGTTGTTGAAATTTTTTATTTTGAGGTTATTGTAGATTACATACAGTTGTTAAAAAAAAAAAAAGTTCAGTAGATCCTCTACCCAATCTCCTCGAATGGGTACGTCTTCCTAAGGAGAGTACCACATCACAAATAGGAGACTGATATTGCTACAGCAATCTTACTCAGTTTCACGCATTTTTATAACGCATCCACATGTATGCGGGTGTATTTAGTTCTGGGCAGTTTCACCAGATGTGTGGGTCCCATGTGTGACCAACACCACCATCGAGACAGCAATTGTTCCACCACAAGGATCTCCGGTGCTTCCCTTTCAGCCTGACACCTTCTTTCTTCCCCTCCCCTAAACTGACAATCACTACTTTGTGCTTTATGCTGGTAAGTTTGTCATTTCAAGGATGCTATGAATAAAATACACAGTGTAACCTTTTGAGATTGACTTTTTTCACTCAGCATAACTCCCTGGAGATCCATCCAAGCTGTGCATTTGAATCGTTTCTTCCCTTTTATTGCTGAGAAGTAGTGCACGGTCCTTTTATTGCTGAGAAGTAGTGCACTGTATGAACCTGCCAATTTGTTTAACTATTCACCAATGAAGGGCACTTGGGGTGATTCCAGGCTTGGCTATCATGAATAATGCTTTGTGCAGATTTCTGTGTGAACATAAGTTTTCATTTCCCTGAAATTCATGCCCAGGGATACACAGATCTGAGACTCAAAACTACGGCAACAATGTGGTTACGTCATCAGAGGGACCTCCCCTAAACACCCACTATCACTCTCCATTATCCACATCCGGATTGATTTTTCTTTCACAATGTATTCATTTCTTGGTTTGGTTTTCGTCCATCTTTTCCTCTAAAAAACAACTCCAGGCCTATCTGGTGACACGAGTTTAGTCTCAGCACTATGAAGCTATCCAGAGCCACTGCAGCATGAATTTGATCCCTGGCCAGGGAGCTTCCCACATGGCGCAGCAGACCTCTCCTGCCTTGCCTGCTGCTCCCCTCAACAGTGTATTTCAGTCGATCTGCCTGTTCTGCTCCCTGCTCTGTCTCTGGTGAATCCTCTCACCGCCCCCACCCCCCATACACACTTCTGGCCTACACCCCAGCTTGTATGCATAAATAAATAAATCTTAAAAAAAAAAAAAGCAACCCCAGGGCCTCCCTGGTGGCACAACGGGTTGAGTGCAGCACTTGAAGCTATCCAGAGCCACTGCAGTACAAGTTCAATACTCAGCCAGGGAGATTCCCACATGGTGCCGCAGACCTCTCCTCCCTCACCCACTGCTCTCCTCAGCAGTGTACTTAGTAGATCTGCCTGTTCTGCTCCCCACTCTGTCTCTGGGGAATCCTCTCACCACCCCACACCTCTGGCCTACATCCCAGCTTGTATGCATAAATAAATAAATGTTAAAAAAAAAAAAACAACTCCATGAGCCCGGGGAACTCTATTTTGCTCCCTATTATCTGGGAGCCTGGGAGACTGGCACATAGTAGACAGTCAATAAACATGTACCGGACAAATGGAGTCTAGCCTTCCTTCTCTATTAGTATATACACCAAGCACCCGTAAGTGTGGGGATATGTTCTGAGAAGTACATTGTTAGGTGATTTCATTGTTGGGTCAATGTCGCAGAGTGTAACCACATAAACTTAGAGGGTCCAGCCCAGGCTGGAGGGGAGAGCCTATTGGGACCACCATTGTTATCAGTCCGTCATCACTGACTAAAAGATCACTAAGCAATGAGAGCCTGTGCAGCTCACGCTCACCCTTTTTGGAAGCGGAATAGTATCCTATTGTTCACCTGCATAGTATATTTACTAACTGTCCCCTACTGAGGCATGTTTATGCTCGTTCCAGTATTTTACAAACCGAACAATTCTGTAAAGACAATCCTTATGCAACCAATCATTTCTGTGCAGATGGGAGAGAAAGAGTAGATGGCCCAGGGCATGTATATTAATTTTTTTTTCTGTTACTGCCAAAATGCTCCCAACAGTGGTTCTCTCCATTTACCTTTACTTTGTCTACTTCCCCATATCCTCATCAATACTGACTACTGTCAAGGCTTTTAATCTCTACTAATATCTCAAATTAAAAACAAGCCACAATGCTTTATTTAAATATGAATTGAGGCTTTTTTTTTTACAAGTTTATCAATCATTTGTTCTTACCTATACCATCTGCTCATATTCTTTGCTCATTTTTCCTCTTTGCTTTTTACTTATATTTGGAAAACTATTTTCTCTCTCGGATATTCAACCTTTGTTAAATTTGCTAAAAATACCTTCTCCAATTTCTTTATCATTAGATTATCCCAAGGTACCTTTCTATAAATAAGTCATTTAAATTTAAATTTAAATTTAGTCAAATGTACCCATTTGTGCCTTCTGGGTTTGGGGCCACGTTAGAAAGATGTTCCAGACAACAAGATTTTTATATCACTTTTTTTCTAGAGCTTTTATGGATGTCTTGTTTAATTTAAATATTTTATTGATCTGGAATATATTTTGGTGGAAGAAGTGAGATGGTATCTCCCTCTTCCCCTCAAAGCAGCTAGCTATTGTTTTGAGATCACTTTTTGAAGGTTCAGCACCAAACTGCAATTGCTCCTTCATCTTTTACTAAATTCTTACTCATTTGGGCCTACTTCTCAGTTCCTTTGCTGTCCCAGTGATCCGTCTGTGTAATAATTATGTACTTGTTTTTCCCGACTAGTCTTTATTTTTATTTTCCGACTAACTTTAGTACCACTTGGTAAAGGCATATCCAAGGAGACAGAGGAAGCAGAAACACCTTAGGTTTCCATCAGAACCCATTCAACTTGCTGCCTGGACCAAGTTTCCAAGGAGGGAGGGGCCAACAGTATCAAATGCCTTGGAAATATTAGAAGTCATTGGCACCTTTTGGGCAGATAGGTTGAGTAGAGAGGGTAGGTGAGAATTCATATATAAATAAAACATTTGTTAATAAACTTGTATCAATTTGGGTTGGTTTTTGCTTAACATGCATAAAATTCAAATAAGTGTTTTAAATGAGATAGTGTCTTTCGCGTCTCTCACCTGTAGAGTTTGGATGCAGGTATTCTGCAGTGATAAGGGCCTACTTTCTTCTACCTTTTACCTTGAACTGTACCACCTCAGGGCTGGCTTTTGTCTTCAAGATAGCCTGCCGAAGCTCCTACCATGGTGTGTCCCATGCCAGGCTGGAAAAAGGAAGAAGTAGGGGAAGGTTAAAAGACTATGCTGTAGCCTAACCCAAGTACAACACTACATATTTCTGGAAGTGGATTGAGGGCTGTTTGGACTGGAACTTCCAAGACTCAGGCTGTTGTTCAGCAGGGCGATGTGAGCCTAGAGATGGCGAATCAATTTATTTTGTTTTCAGACTTGTTGCTCTGTGGGAGGAGATACCAGAGTGGAAACCTCTAAAGTGAGGGGCTTCAAGCAGGGTTCAAATTCAAGGACTATGCTGAGGAAATAGCAAAGAAAGCCAGAAATGCCCAGGTAGGGATGAGGGGGCAACACGAGAGATCTGGCGTCTACTGGAGGGTGAAAAGAAGTTACCGAAGTCACCGCAGGAACATGTCCCTAGATCCGCCCCCAAGCAACACCGTCAGGCGGTGGGCATGTCATTATTTTAACGAAGGAACGTCCTCATGGCTTAAAGAAGGAAAAAGATGTACTGAAACCGTCCTACTTGACTGGGGGATCACGAGCACCCTCATTTCTCCGGAGGGGAAACTGAGGCTGTGAATGGCAACGTCAATGGCTTAGGCGCTGCGAGAAGTAGCAGAGGTGGGGCCTGTCTGGGTCGGGTTTTGTTCCACAGTAACGCCGCTGTCTGGTAACCAAGCCTTTCTTTTTCGAAACTAATTGCCTGTTAGCGGGACGGTGTAACACGGCGCCTCGGAGACCGACACTCGCCTCCCTCCGGCCTCACCAGCCAGATGTCGGGTCTTCCCATCCCAACACAAAGCCAGCTTTCTCTCGCCCGAGCGGGGCCTCGGCACCAGCCGGGAAACCCAACAAAAGAGTCAGGGTGCAGGCCCGGCGCGGGGCGGGGCGTGCAGGGAGGGGTGACGCCCCCCCGCCGTGCGGCGCGGCCACGGCCGCCCGCTCGGCCGGTCCACGCAGCCGAGGGTCTGGCCGCGCCGCCCGGGGCCTGCGGCAGGGCCCCCGCGCCCTCTCCCGCAGGAGCCGCCGGGCCCCGCGGCCACGACAGCGGGCGGCGCGCGCCAGGCCCCGCCCCCGAGCCGCCCCTTCCGCTCGCGCCGGGGTGGGGTCTCCGCGGCGGCCGGGATCCGCTCGGACGCGGCCACGTTGTCTCGCGCGCCCCGAGCGCCCGGCTCCGCGAGCCGGCCCCGCGGCGCCCCCTTCGCGGCCCCCTCGCGGAGCCGCCGGGCCCGGTGGGGCCGCCGCGCGGCCGCGATCGCTCGGCTCGGAGCCGCGGCGCGGGGAGCGGCCCGGCCTGTCCGAGGGACCCGCGCGCGGGCGCGCCTGGGAGCGGGGCCCGGGAGGCGCCGCCCTCCGTCCGCCCGGCTCGCCGCCCCGCGCCGCCCCGAGGCGGCGGAGCGGCGGGCGCGCGGTCGAGTCGGGCTCCGCGCAGGGCCGGGCGCCGGGGCCCATGCCCGTGCGCCCCCGCGGGCCCGCGCCATGGCCTCCGGGAGCGTGGCCGAGTGCCTGCAGCAGGAGACCACCTGCCCCGTGTGCCTGCAGTACTTCGCCGAGCCCATGATGCTCGACTGCGGCCACAACATCTGTTGCGCCTGCCTCGCCCGCTGCTGGGGCGCGGCCGAGACCAACGTGTCGTGCCCGCAGTGCCGGGAGACCTTCCCGCAGCGGCACATGCGGCCCAACCGGCACCTGGCCAACGTGACCCAGCTGGTGAAGCAGCTGCGCACCGAGCGGCCGTCGGGGCCGGGGGGCGAGATGGGCGTGTGCGAGAAGCACCGCGAGCCCCTGAAGCTGTACTGCGAGGAGGACCAGATGCCCATCTGCGTGGTGTGCGACCGCTCGCGCGAGCACCGCGGCCACAGCGTGCTGCCGCTCGAGGAGGCGGTGGAGGGCTTCAAGGTGAGGGCCGCGCGGCGGGCGGGCGGGCGCGGCGCGCGGCGGACAAAGGCGGGCGCGAGCCAAAGGGGCTGCCTCTTTTCCGCCTAGAAAATGGCTGAGCCGGACGTGTGGCGCTCAGCCGTCATTTCCTCTCTGTCCGCCCCGAGCCGCGGCACTCCACTGGGGAGGAGAACCTGTGGCTGGTGAGGAAGTCGGCGTCTCCTCACCCCCGTTCTCACTCTCTGGTGACCGACTCGCGGGCGCGTTGTCCAAGCCGGGCCCGGGAGCGCCTCCTGGACCGGATCGGAGATGTGCGCGAAGCCGCGCCGCCGCGCCCAGCTCCGGACGCTCAGCCTCCGCCGGCTCCCGGAGGCGCTCAGACAAACGCACCGGACGTCGCCCGGCGGGGACGTCGCCAGCCGCGGCCGCCACTTAGGCTAAGCGTTTCCCAGCACGGCCCTGTGCCGCGTCCAGTTCTAGAAGGCGCACCGAACAGAACCGAGCCCTTACTGCGGAGTGTGTCCTGAAGCGCGCCGAGACGCCTGGAAGCCGACTGGTGTTTGGAAGACGAAGTGAAGAGAGATGAAGAAGTGAGCCCACTGTGAACTGTGCTACAACCAGCAGAGCGCCTGAGAAACAGTAGCACG
Organism: Scalopus aquaticus; assembly: GCA_004024925.1. Lineage (NCBI taxonomy): Eukaryota > Metazoa > Chordata > Mammalia > Eulipotyphla > Talpidae > Scalopus > Scalopus aquaticus. The sequence goes on along the minus strand of PVIJ01003361.1, from coordinate 115,816 downwards.
GACACAAAGTGTTAGCTGTAAAACGGTTGTAACACAGCGTTCCAGAAGTGCTCGCCCCTGGGTGTTGTCTGCCTCTTTGAGGGCTGCAGGAATGCATACGCAATTATGTGCATGTTGAAATGTGAGTACATTCGTGCGTAACTAATCCCGTAGCGTTTGTGGTGCAATCAGATGTAGGACGCTGTGGTAACCAGTAGGTTGTTGGGACGGTGATGATCGCCCATGTCACACTTGAGAAAAATAAGCCAGCTGAAGTCCTCTTTTCTCTATGCCTCTGTGGAAGAACTCCGATTTAACTTAAAGCAGCAGTCACCTTTCTGAGCCATGCAGGATCCTCCCCCAGGCAGGCAGGCCACCCACCCTTTAAGAGACACCAGCTGACAAAGGAGAGGGGTAGTGACTTCCTTTCAAGTGCTTTGGTGAGGGCAGAGGGCCCAGAGACAGGCTCGGACCAAGGGTTTGGCATCAGAATGCGGGTTGCCTATGAGAAGCAAAATAGCCCTGCAGAGGCTAATGTCTGCCTGATCTTGAACTGCCCGACTCTTTTTGCTGTTCTCAGGAGCAAATCCAGAACCAGCTGGACCACCTAAAAAGAGTGAAAGACTTAAAGAAAAGGCGGCGGGCACAAGGGGAGCAGGCGCGCGCTGAACTCCTGGTAAGGGTCTTTGGCATTCACAGATACTGCTGCTGCTGGTTACTGGCTTTTGGGGGAGCCTGCTATTGGCCTCTTCCACCCAGGTTGCCCAGAACTTCTGAGATTGGGATGAAATTTCCCTTAGAGCAGTTGCGAACTCACCTGCAGAACCAAGGGCTTCCTATATTATGGGGGAAAAGGGCAGAAGAGCCCAGATTGGACCCCCTGGAGATCAGACCTGTCAAAGTTTGACCTGTTGGCTCTGGGTAGGTCAGGCTGGCCTGTGACAGCTGGGCGAAGTGAAATTCTTGAGCACAGCGTCCTTCAGTATCCACAGGTGCTGAGGGTGGCTGCGTGAGCCCCATGTCGCTTCACTGGAGTGTGCCATTTCTCAACAGTGCTTTGATTCTGTCGTGCCAATCTGTGATCGGGATATTTGTAGGTTTTGTTTTGAATTGGGGAAAGCCAATGGGAACCGAGACTTATATAATATATACTTATCTATCTACCGCCTAGGAGCTGAACATTTTTTTCTGGATAACAAACACCACAAATCCCCACTCATTAGAGGTATTTACAGCTGGAGAGCAAACTCAGACTAGTGTTGTCTAGCACCATTTTATGAATGGTTTTGTCAGGGCTAGCTGGGGTGTAATAAAGACCTTATGGGTGGGGAATTGTTCCCATGGTGACCTCTGATCCTGCCACTTGTTCTGCCCACGGAATCAGTTCGGACTTCAGCTCCCCGCTCACTCACAGTGTCTTCTGGGGGAAGGACTGTCACAGAAGGAATCAGCCCTTGTCAGAGACTTGGTGCACCGGGACATACCTCTTGGCTTTGACACCAGCCAGTTACAGATGGACAGAGGAATGCGGTCTCTGGGCCCAGTTTCCTCCTCAGTGAAATGGGTAGACTGGACAAGGATCGTGGTTCTCTCTCACGATTAATCCTGCCCTCTCCTTTTCTCAGTCTTGTGTGGCTGTTTCTTTTGCTGTCACTTGAGTGAACAGGGACAGCGGGGCAGGGATGCTGTATGTTCTCGATGCAGAAAACGGTCCCATCCAGGCAGCAGTGCCCCTACCAGGCGCTGGGAGCAGCCTCTTGGAGAAGCAGAGAATTAGCTGATCTTTAAGGCGTCTTTCAGCTTTAAGCTTCAGTTTCTAAGATCATGCCGTATGGCTTATGTCTTTAAAAGTCTTCTCCAGCTGAGGACAGTTGTGAGCTTACAAAAAGGATTTATGGGTAGAGGTGTGTGTGTCACTCACTAGCACAGTGAGGTCAGTGCCTAGGAAGGGCAGCTAGTGGGGGGGTTAGGTTTAAAATGGGTGTCAGAAGACTTCTGTGAAGGATCAGACTGAATATTTTTAACTCAGTGGGCCTTGTCATCTCTGCCACAGCTTTCCTCAGAGACAGCCAGGATATAAGCAAAAGAAAGGGTGTGGCCGAGACCCGTAAAACTTTACTGCTAAGGACTAAACAGATAGTTTGCTGATCCTTGGTTCAGAGTAAGACTTTAATACTGGAGCCTGCCGGGAAGGTGGGCTGGAGAAGGAAGGGCAGACAACCTCTGGCCGACAAATCTGTGCCAAGGAGGAGCTGTTTGCAAAGCCGGGGAGATGGGGTTGTTGCTGAACAGCCTTGAAGGCCGCGTGTGAAGGACCTGCGGGGCGGGTCAAGGTTATTGCGCGGGGATTGCAGAAATTGCTCGAGCGTCCAGGCTGCCCTCCCCGGCACATCTGACCACGTCACTTCACCGTCACGTCTTTCGTGGCTCCCCGTGGCACTGAAATCCTTGCCTCAGCCTGCCAGGCCAGGCGTGTCGGTCTCTTCTCACCGTTCTGGCCTCTTCCCTCAGCATCACGGGCTCCAGCCGTCACCCTCTCTCCCTCCGCCCCCTTTGCCCACATCATTTCTTCTCCTTGGAAGGCTGTCCTGCTCTGTCAGAGACACACAGGGAACTCTGGCCATCCTGCGGGACGCCACGGACTTGGCTCCAGGGAAGGCCCCACCGCGGGTGCCCGCACTCTGCTTATCCACCCGTGATGACGTGTGCCACGTGAACCCGACTTCCCTCCACTCGCTCCCTTGAGGGCAGGGACTGTGTCTCAGTTATCACCGGGGCAATTCAGTTCTCAGTCGGAATCCGTCTGACCAGTATAGACTGGAAAAAGCGAGTCAGTGAGCAAGTCACATGTGCTAGTGCCCTGGAACGCGGTGATGGGGTCTCGGGGTGCAAAGCTGGGCGAGAAACGCGCAGAGGCCCCAAAGTGAGCCTCTGCTCTCCCCGCTGCCCTTCCCTGTCGCCCACACAGAGCCTGACCCAGATGGAGCGGGAGAAGATCGTCTGGGAGTTTGAGCAGCTCTATCACTCCCTGAAGGAGCACGAGTACCGCCTCCTGGCACGCCTGGAGGAGCTGGACCTGGCCATCTACAACAGCATCAACGGCGCCATCACCCAGTTCTCCTGCAACATCTCCCACCTCAGCAGCCTGATCGCGCAGCTGGAGGAGAAGCAGCAGCAGCCCACCAGGGAGCTCCTGCAGGTAAGGCCCAGCGCGTCAGGCCAGGAAGCCTCCCCTCTGTCTTTGCCAGGCAGTGTCCAGCCCCCGCTCCCAGCTTTACGGTGCGGGAGTCGCTGGGCCTCGCTGAGCTCTGTTGGGCACGCCGGATCCGCTCCTACCCCAGGAGCGTGGTCGACACATCCTAGCTCAGTCCGTCGCGCTGCCGCGTGGGAAGGCAAAGGGCCTGTCCTGCTCAGGTGGTCTGATGACCTCTCTGCGCCTGTCACTGCGTTTGCTTGTTGCATCTGTGGGGTTTGACCCAGGTGGTGCTTCAAGACCCTTCTCACTCTGTCATTTTAACGGAAACACACACATGCGCATGCGCGCGACGGTCAGCCTGGGCAGTCCTGTGCGGAGGCTTCAGCGCGCCTGGCGAGACCGCAGGGAACGAGCTAATGCCCTTCTGTCCTTGGTCGCTCAGCATCGATGAACTGTCTGCTCTGGGTCAGGCCCTGTTCAGGCACTGGAGCCAGGTGGTGAATAAGCGCTCCTGAAATTTATATTCTGATGTTGAGACTGGACAATAATGAGCCAACAAGCCTCATGGGTGCTGATAAATGCCATTTAACAGGCAGTGATGGGCTCGAGCAGCAACCACAACCCCTTGGCCCAGCCCATTTTTGTATGTCCTGTGAGCTAAATACGGTTTTCAACTATTTTAAGCGGCTGGAAAAAATCAGAATTTTATTCCCTGATAAGTGAAACTACATAAAATTAAAATTTCAATTTCCATACATTTTTACTAGAACATGTGCCGCTTATTATGTATTATCTGTTGTGACTTTTCCACGACAATAGCAGAGTAGTTAGCACAGACTGTATGACTCAAAAAGCCTGAAGTATTTATTGCCTGACCTTTTAGGAAAAGGTTTACTCACTCCTGCTTTGGAATAATAAGAAGCCTAGTCTTGAGCTTTAATGAACACCAATATTAAATTGCCAGGAAAAGAAGGAAAAGCTTGCAAAGGAAACAGTTGACCAAAGAGGCAGAACATAATCAGGAAATAAGAAGGTTCCAGAAAGGAGTGGAGGACAGATCTAATACAGTTGAGATGAAGTAACAGGGCTGATAACCATGTGGCTTAAAGACAGAGCATCCTTGTCGGCCTCAGGTAGACCAGCCACGTGATGCTTTGGGCCGGTATCACCCTGCAGAGAGTCGAGGAGGCTGGGTGGGAGGAACAGAAGATGGGGTAGGTGCCCGTCCCAAGAGACTGGGAAGGAGGTGGAGGAAAGTACTTGGAGATGAGGTTGGATGGCTTCATGGGAGGACGTGCTTAAAGAATAAAACTTGTTAAATGTAGTTTAAAGAACATGGAGGGAGGAGGCCTGAGTAGGACCATCCCGCCACCGCTGAAGCAGGAGGGAAAGGAGACTGCTGCCGTGTGCGGAGTTGGGTATGGAGGACGCGTGTTGTTTGGGAGGAGGAGGATGCGGGGAGGGGGGCAGAGGCAGCTTGTCGGGTTTCGCAGCAGAAGCCCATGACTTTTATTCTTTTTTGAGGTTGAGAACAGGGTGATTTTGTTGCTCTTAAGTGGGGGTTCAGGGAAGTAGGGGCTTAGAAAAACATGGGTGAGTGCCTCATGATTTCAGATGCACTAACTCAAGCATCCTTCCCTGGACCACAGTTACAATTACCTACCTGGCCAGCTCGCTGCCTTTTATTTTTCACTCTGAAATAATTGGAAATACACAGAAAAGCTGCTGGAACAAAACTCTTTCCCCAGGCTTGCCAGATTATTATAAACGTATCTTTAGAATCAGTCAAGAGATCACTGTTTATCTCCTACCACTTTAGACTTTGTGTGTATACTAAGAGCAAGAGTTTTTTTTCATATAACTAAAGGACAGTTATCAAATCCAAGAAATTGAACATGGGTACAGTTACCTCATCCACAGCCCGTGATGTAACTGAGCCAGTTGTCCTAATGATTTTTTGTTTGTTTGTTTTAAGATTTATTTATTTATGCGTACAAGCTGGGTTACAGGCCAGAGGCATGGGGCGGCGAGAGGGTTCACCAGAGACAAAGTGGGGAGCAGCACAGGCAGATCAAAGGAAATACACTGCTGAGGGGAGCAGTGGGCGAGGCAGGAGAGGTCTGCTGCACCATGTGGGATTCTCCCCGGCCGGGCATCGAACTCGCGTCACCACTGCCGACAGCTCCACAGCACAGCGCTTAACCGCTGTGCCACCAGGGAGGCCCCTGCCCTAATGATGTTAATAAAGGGAAACAGTTCCTTAGCGTGGATTTCTGTCTCACGATATTGACCTTCGCTCCATGCAGGCTATTTTTCAGAAAGTAACTAATTTATGTGTTTTTCAGATATCCTACTTGTGTCTGTCGGTTATTCCTCTCCTCCCTAAATTCAGGCTGTCCCATCTTTATCTAGTGTGAGCCGAGGAAGGATTATGGTGTGAAAAGGGGTCATCCTGGGGCCAGCAGGTCGGCTGTGAGTCCTGTCTGCTCGGTGCAGTCACAGTGCCGGTGGCTTGTGGGGACCACCCAGGATGGGATGAGGCTCTGTGAGAAGAACTTGGTTTTCTTTTTATGTTTCACTTTCATGTGATAAAATATACCTAGTAACAGTTCAATTTTCGCCCATTTCAAAGTATGGCTCAGGGCCAGCTCGAAACTCAACCATCCATCCCCGAGCGTTACCTCAAAAGAAAACCTTGTACCCCTTAAACAGTCCTTCATCCCTTCCACCCACTGGCAGCCACTCATCTGTGTGTGTCCCCGTGGGCTCCCCTATTCTGGATGTGACAGAAGCGGGGTCAAGTGTGTCCTTTCCCGTCTGGCTTCTTAGGATACTTTGTTCCAGTTTCTTCCATGATGTGTCTGGTATCTTGACTTTCTGTTTCTAGGACTAAACAGTATTGTTGTATGCATCACCTGCTTATACTGTCATCAGCAGGTGGACAGTGGGTTTCTTGTCACCTTTTGGCTATTGTGAATAGTGCTGCTGTGAACTTTAAACATATAAAATAGTTAACATATGAACGTTAAAAATACGACCCACTGAACAAATGTGAAGAGTTGTTGAGTGCTCAAGGAGCTTCCGTGCCTGGCTCTGATCTGAAAATCCATCTGTGCTGCCGAAGCCAGCACTGGAGGCCCTCAAGCAGTTGTTTTAAGGTAGAAGGTATTGGTGAGATAATTTCTGAACAGATGGCCTGTGCATCATGGCAACTATATGATGAGGAAAGTGTGGGTAGAAAGAGTTCATAAACTCCCAAGGGGAGAGGATTTTGATCCCAAACAGAGTGGTGATGGGGGAAGTCAGTGGATAAACAAGCTGAAACTTATAGGGAAATTCAATCATTGTTCCCACCGAGGTCAGGAACAAAGCAAGATGCTCACTGTTGTGTTTGTGTGGATGTGTACATGTGTTTCTATGGAGGTCACACTGGCTTACAGCACTGCATGATCTAGGAGAATGGGTTCACACCTCAGATGTCTATTGCCACACCCCCAAAGCACCCAGAGTCCTCCACCGTAGTCCATGGGCTCCCTCCCCGCGTTGTGCCTACCCTTCTCCCTAGTAACCTCAATTCTGCAGTCACATTTCTAGAGGTTTCGTTTGGCCTAGTTTTGTCACTTCCATTGTCTTGTTTCTCTGTATTTCACTTAGCATCATTCCCTCTGATTTGACCCTTACTGGCACAGATGGCAAGTTTATGAGGGTTTTTTTTTGTTTTGTTTTGTTCTGTTTTTTACGGCTGAGTAGTATTCCATTGTGTATACAGACCACATCTTCTTAATCCACCACTTTGCTGATGGGCACTAGGTGGTTTTCGTAACTTGGCAACCCTAAACAGTGCTGAAATGCACATTGGCATGCATCGATCCCTTTGAACTAGTGTTCTGGCATTCTGCAGGTCAGTACCTAGGAGTGGAATTGCCGGGTCATATGGTCTGTTTTTAGTATTTTGAGGAATCTCTGTACTATTCATGGAAGCTACAGTCTATCTTTATTGGCATTGTACTGGAGGATTTTTGTTGGTTCATTTTTGTGCGTAGGTTTTAACTGGAAATTTAACTAATTTGCTTAGATCAGAGAAAAGAATTACAAGAATTAGAAAAGAAACTATCTTACTTGGAGATGAGGATATGATAGATAATTATAAAGTAAAGAATCAGTGGTGATGATACTAACTACAGAATTCAGCAAGACAGCAGGATATAAAATGAACATACAAAAATCAGCAGTGCCTGTGTGTGTCGAGAACAGCCACCAGAAGACATATCAAAAGAGAAAAGCCCATTTCCAATTTAAAAAAAAAAAGATAAATACTTGGGAATAAACTTCTAAAACCTGTGTGGAGAACATTATAAAACAATCATCATAGGCTCAAAATAAATTCAAGCTAATAAAAGGACATCGTTGCTCTTGGATAAGACATCTCAGCATCATCAAATTGTCGTTATTTCATAGTAAAGTTTAGAAAGAATAAATACATAAAATAGCAAGGAAGCGCTGAGAAAGAAGAGCTACAGGGTGGGAACTGGGTTCTATTAGATAGTAAAACATACCACAAAGCCTCTGCATTTAAAGCAGTTGGCAGACAGACCGAGGACAACACAGTACAACAATCATCACATAGAGAATTAATGGTTCTGATATATGAAGAACTTGTAAAACCTGAAGGGGAAAGATCAAAATTCTGTAGGAAAATGATCATAAGATAGGAATGGCACGTTCCAAAAGAAATAGTAACTGGACCTTGAACATGTGAAAAGAATGTACATTTAACTAGAGAAATGAAAATTAAGAGCAGACTAAGATACCCTTTCTTACCGTTCAGAATAACAAATTTTTCTTAACGATGAAGGGGAGAAACTCATGCCGATGGCAATGCAGATTGTGTTGGCACCATTTAACAAAACTATATATATAGACAGGCAGACGTTGATCAAGACTCCTAGAAATTTACCTTGAAGATATATCTAAGTCTGAAAATGTGTATAAAATGGCATATGCACAGAGTTACCTTGCTATCACACTGTAATTGCAAAATACTGGAAACGACTGCCAGACCTAGATTAGTTGTGTTAGTGACACACACCCATGCACACATGCACACTGGAATACTATGCAGCTGTCGAAGAAGGAGGTGAATATCTGTAAACCAATAGAGAATGAGTTCTAGGACACAGCATATTGTTGAGAGAAAAATATCAAAGTGCAAAATATCAAAGTGCAAAATATTCTTCACTGGAAGAATAAGTCAGAGAATAGTATGGAGGGGAGGATGGGAATGGAACAAATTAGAGAGTGACAGACTCTTGCCAAGTTTTAGACATTTGAGCACCAAAATAAGAACAGTGGTGGGTTATAACCCAATTAATAAAACAAGAATCTCAGCATCTGTAATAATAATAAAGAAATAAGGGAAAATCCTTCCAGTAGAAAGCCAACTACATAATATAGGAATAATTTTGGCAATTATTGGTGGATTCTAAATCTAAGGGGGGGAAATTGCTAAGACTTACACTGTTAACTTAATTTCAAAGATTCATAGATTACTTCTTAATTCCCAAAGGAAAACTAGTACTATACAGTGATGAAAAGCATTACCACCTCAAAAGGTCAAGTAGATACCGTGTACCCTTAGAGATACAAGATGCGATCATCAAAGATGGCACCGCCGGTACAGCCCAAACTTAACCCTGATGAACGTCTGACAAACACAGATGGAAGATGTCCTGTAAAAGAGGCTGTCACTGAACCAAATTCAATGTCACAAAAGAGAAATCACCATCAAGGAACTGTTCCAGATTAGAGACACGAGTCAGATAGATGAGTGCAATGGATGAGCCCAGATTACCTGAGCAGGGAGGGGAGTAGCTATAAAGAAGGTTCCTAAGACAATTGGTTAGATTAGAACGCAGGTTGCAGGTTAGATAAATATTTGTATTCATGTTCAATTTCCAGAGCTTGATAATGGCACCATAGTTACATGACAGTTTTGTGTTTGTTCTTTGGAAAGAGGGAATGGAAAGGGGTAGGATATAAGCAGTGTTGTCTCACATGGTTCTGAAGAGAAATATGTTTATAATCACCTGGCAAGTCAGGGAAAGTGTGCACAGGAGCTCTTTTTCTAGCAGGTTTTCCGTGTGTGTGAAATTATTTCACAGTTAAAGTCAAAGCAAGCCAGGCAGGTAGGTGACTGTGGTCTGGAGGCTTATGTTAGTCTGAAATCATGAGGTCCTTGACCAGGATGGTGGGCGCGGAGGACACAGAAATGCTGGGGTAGCAAATAGAGTGCCCCCAGTCTCCTGTCCTGATTTTTTAGTTGTTCGAATTGAAATTGTGCTTCTTCTCTCCCTGGTCTCTGCCAGGAGGCCAGCCCACAGTTGGGTTTTCAGCAAACATCTCTCTCTGCGAGAGAACCGAAGTTACGAATGGCTTCTCATGTTTTCCTTTTCCTTTCTCTTGTAGGACATCGGGGACACCTTGAGCAGGTACAGTTTTCTCTCTCCAGTGTTAAATCAAGTCCAGGAAGATTGTTTCCCTGGTACTTAATAAATCCTGAGATGAGCCCAGACCTTAGGTGGACATGTATCTGCCTGTCCCTGGGCTGGTCCCTCATGTGCGCAGAACTAGGTAGACAAAAGTGCTTCTCAGTACCACTGAGGCACTGCTGACAAGCTGAGGTGAGAAGGTGGCATGGAGGGCCCATGGGGAGGGTGCTGGTGGCTTAGAGGACGATTCCACGAGGGGTGGAGACTTACAGGGATCTGGGCACAGACCGAGGGTCCCTTGTGGTTGTTGCTCCCCGGTTCTCCTTCTTCGTCTCCTGTTCCGTCAGGTGGAAGTGAGGGAGTGCTCCCGGGGGCTGGGGCGTCACTGAGCAGAGTGAGCTCGAGCGGGCAAGACGGGAAGGCTGAGCTCTGTGCACGGTGGCTGGCACGGGACAATGGACTAGCTTTGGGAGTGCCCATAGAGTGGTTGCTGACTTCAAGGGAGCTGAGCTTTGAGGCTGATTAAAATCCTGGAGGGGAAAATCCCTCCAGAAGAAAAGGCAGCTACACAGAGCACACAGAGCGGAGGCTTTGAGGAGGTGGACCGGCCTCCTGGCCTCCTGGGGCAGGCTGGCCGAGAGGCATGAGGAGAGAATCATGTTGATAGACTGAGGTTCTTGCGGGTCCGCTGGGGTGGAGACCAGGTAGAGGTTGTATAGTCCCAGGCGGATGACCCCAGAAAATACTGTCTTTACCTGTTACTTGTTGGTGCCAGTCTAGTTTTGGGGAGGAATAGATAGTTCTGGGGATGACTAAGGAGGCAGGTTCCTGAGATCCTATCCCTTTGTGATATTAAGTTTAGGTTGGGTTATCTGAGATGGGAAACCCAAAATTTCCCTGAGTTAATAATACTTAAGCATAAGTAAAAAAAATGGTCACCCTGTAAGAAATTGACAATACGCAGTCAGAGCGGGTGTGAGGGATCATCAGCCACTCAGCTTCTCTCCATTCACTTGTCTGTCGTTCCCCAGTCAGGCTCCTCATTCCGACAGCCTAAGGCAGCTGCTAGAATGCCGGCCAGCAGGGAGGAGAGAAGTCCCAGCACAGTCCTCTCTAAGCAGACTTCTCAAGCTACCAAAAGGTGCTTCTTACCTGTCATTGGCCAGAATTTAGTCTTGTGGTGACCTCTAGATCCCGCATGCACGAACCCAGTGAAATTTGGAAGGTGGGAGAAGGGCTATTTGGTAGGCAACTAGCAATCAGTCTGCACCTTCGACCCCTTTAGAGGGTGGTAAGCGGATATTGTCCAGCGCGTCCGTCTGTCTGAAGACGTCATTCTCACCGCGTTTGAGAACCTAAACATTCTGTGGCTGTCCGCCATGAATATCAAGGACTGTCATGGAACCTAGTGCTTTTTAGCAGGGTCAACCTTAATTTGAATTTTAATTCAGGAAACCTTTTTTTTTTTTTTTTTTTGCATAGAACTGGGGTGTAGATCAGAGGTGCAGGGGGTAAGAGGATTCACCAGAGACAGAGTAGGGAGCAGATCTACTGAAATCCACTGCTGAGGGGAGCAGCGAGGAGACAGGAGAGGTCTGCTGCACCCTGTGGGAAGCTCCCTGACTGGGGATCAAACTCAGGTTGTAGAGGTATTAATTAGTGCTGAGACTTAACCCCTCGGCCACCAGGAAAACTTTTTGAGGACATACCTTTTGAAAAGCCATGACCTGGGTTTTGGGGGGATAAGAAGATAGGTAAGATGTCTCTCTGGTCTGGCCTAGAAGTTCATCATCTAGGAGGAGACAGAGTGCGCACAGGCCAGAGGGACTGTCTGCCCGTGTTGGCCCGTTGATCACCCCAGGCTCTGTCCTGCACCCTGAAAGCTGTGGAGTTGGGGGAGGGACCTGCAATGATTCACTCTCCTCTTTTTTTTAAACTTAGAGCTGAAAGAATTAGAATCCCTGAGCCTTGGATCACACCTCCAGATCTCCAAGAGAAAATCCACATTTTTGCCCAAAAATGCCTGTTCTTGACTGAGAGTCTGAAGCAGTTCACAGGTACTGTGCGAAGGGACCCGTGAGGGATGCGGGCTGGTGTTGAGTGTCTGTGCCGCCTGTGGGTGGGGGTTCCAGCCCGGCAGTGGGAACCAACTGACTCTCTTTCTCTCCTCTCAGAAAAAATGCAGTCGGATATGGAGAAAATCCAAGGTAAATTTTTTCTACTTAATTGGCTTTTGATGTTGACCTTTCCTGGGAAGATGAGCATCTAATTAAAAGGAGAGGAAAAGGCAAAGGGGGTGCCCCACTGGCCAGCCTTACCTGGTATTTCATAGCTTCTTTCTGCTTTCTTTTTCCAAATGAGCAGCCTCTTGTTTCAGTCAGACGTCTCTGAACTCATCCAGGCAGTTCTCATCTACACTGAGGGAGAAAAATAATTCTTTGCTGTTAACCCAGAATGAGTTTGATTGATTTTTTTTTTTGGTTTTTATTTCTTCCTCCTTGGGAAAGAGAATGAGCAGGAACTGCCCTAGTAGGTTTCGTGTGAACCAATATTTCTAATTATCGATTTACTGGCCCTTCTTGGCAGCCCCGAGGAGGCAGCTGCATAAGAGGTCCCCGGCCTAGCTCTGCCCCTCAGTGAGGATTCTGCTCTGTAACATTCTCTTCCATAAAATGAGGAAGACAGTTCTCGCCTCACAGTGTTGTATTGATTAAATCAGTATCCATGTCTCAGTTCTAAAAACTGGAGTCTGACATGGAATAAACCCAATTTTTTTTTTTACAGATTTATTTTTATTTATTTATTTATGCATGTAAGAACTGGAGTATATAGGCCTCCCTGCTGGCACAAGGGGTTAAGTCTCAACACTACGATGCTATCCAGAGCCACTAAAGCACGAGTTCGATACCCAGCCAGGGAGCTTCCCACATGGCACAGCAGATCTCTCCTGTCTTGCCCACTGCTCCCCTCAGCAGTGTATTTCTGATCTGCCTGTTCTGCTCCCCACTCTGTCCCTGGTGAATCCTCTCACACACACCACCCCCCACCTCTGGCCTGTACCCCAGCTTGTATGCATAATATTTAAAAAAAAAGAAAAGAACTGGAGTGCAGGCCAGAGTTTTTGGGGGGAGGGGTGAGAGAATTCACGAGAGACAAGAGTAGGGAGCAGAACAGCCAGTTCTACCGAAATACACTGCTGAGGGGAGCAGCAGACGAGGTAAGGTTATCGAACTCAGGCCTCAGTGAGTTAGCTTGATAGCACTGAGACTTTAACCCCTGTGCCACCAGGGAGGCCCAATAAACCCAATTTTATGTTTGTTACAGTGTTCTAAGTATTTAGGGGACGCTCTTCTAAATGTAAAATGTTCTGCCGTGAGCTCCGTTCAGTTAGAAGTTGGCTCCATATTAAATGTAAACTTCCCGGGCTGTCTGGTAGAATCTCAATCCCTTTTTCCTGCTCATTACAAATTACACATCTCCATAATCTCTGACGATTTAGGGGTTGTCTGTGCCGAATCCTTAGTTCTTTGGATCTTTCCAGATACACGCTCTTTTGGCATTTAGAAACAGACTTAGGGGACCTATGCATGGCCTCCACAAGCATGGCAAATAGGGAGAAACTCCACTTCTTAGCCGAGTGGGGGATTCCAGGACTTGACCGTCCTGGATCTGACCGTCCTGGATCTGACTCTCATTTGCTCCTAAGCCACTTAGAAGGTTCGCAGAGAACCTACCCGTGTGGCCATTTTGTCAGCTGTAGAGTGCCTTTTCAGTGGATGGTCTTATTTGTCCGGTTGGATGTTGCTCCGGCCATCCAGGCTTAGGAGAGCAAAGAGTTATCTGTGGCATGGGTTTGGGATCTGTTTCCCCCGCCCCGCAGAGCCAGTTGGCCCACTGAGGGGATGAGTCCTCCCTCCATCTTGATGTCACCCAATATGCTACCAGGGACAGGCCTGTGGTTATGCTTCTACCCAGCGCTCCCAGCCCCTCTTCCCTTCAAACTCTTGACCCGACGATGGATCCATGCATCGTTTGAAGAATCAGTGCCTGGCCGACAGCAGGGGCCCTAGTGTTCTGGTGGCGACCACCTCTCTGTAATAACTGACCCAGCTCCTTCAGTTAGGAATCTTCTGGAATACTCATATGATTTCCAGTAACTTCTTTTCTCTTTGTTCTTTCAGAATTGAGAGAGGCTCAATTATACTCAGGTAGGTGAGAGGAGATCAAGCCATACAATTTTACGAACCTAACCCTATGGTGAATGATTTTGGAATTCACCTAAATTGGATCCTTCAGGTTAAGTGTAAAAATGATAAACCACCACCACAAAAAACATTGGTGATTTCTGTGTGTTTGCAGCATCTCTGCTCCTACAATGCTTCAGAGTTGAAGCTCTGGACCTTTGAATTAGGAACTCAAGCTCAGGCGCCACGAAGGATTATCGTGAGGAAGGGTCAGTTCCCGAGGGTGGAATGCTTCTGTCCACCGGTGTCTGCCCTGCTGGGGGGCTTTGCATGATTTTCCAAAAGCTGTCTTCCTTCCAGAAAGAGTGGTTGAGTTCAACTCTGGTGTGCTGGGGGGAGTCTAGGAGGTGGTGCCATCCCGTCACTCTCTTGGGGCAGACGTTGAAGTGCCCCCTTCTCCTTGGCCAACATCTTCACCTAAGGTTCAGAGAAACTGGGTAAATCTATGATCCCAGAGATATCAAATCTGAGGTGTGCTCCTCTGTCATCACCATCAGGTGGGGTGGAATCTTTTTTTTTTTTAAAGATTTATTTACTTATGCATACAAGAACTGGGGTGTAGGCCAGAGGTGTGGGGTGGTGAGAGGAATCACCAGAGACAGAGTGGGGAGCAGAACAGGCGGACTGACTGAAGTACACTGCTGAGGGGAGCAGCCGGGAGACAGGAGAGGTCTGTTGCACCACGTGGGAATATCCCTGGCCGGGGATCGAACTCATGCTACAGTGGCTGTGGACAGCTTTATAGGCTGAGACTTACCCCACTGTGCCACCAGGGAGGCCCTGGGTGGAATCTTCGTGGAGAGAGAGGGACTTCATGTAAGGCGGGCCTCCTTCCCCTGGCGCCGCTGGCTGTGATCCATATTCAGTTCTTCCGGCGGGTGTTAGCTGAATGCCTGCTTCGGTCCAGCGGCGACTCACCCTGTACAGGGAGCTAGAGTGCAGTAAGAGCCTCTCCTGCCGGGAGGTCAGTGTCTGGTTGGAGGTAGGAGGTGCACCTGTAACGCGTGAAGAGATGGGGCGAGGGCTGTGGATTGCCGCGCCCAGAGCGGGGCAGCTGGGGCTCTGGGAAGCGAGCAGAGGGAGTAAAATCTGGGTCCTTGGACCACTCCCGTTGTCTCGGCTTAAAAAAGGTTCCCAACTAATCCAAACGGTAATTTGGGGAATGTTAACTTGAGGGTGCCCTTCATCGCAAGGTGGACGCAGCCTGGAGAGGGGAGCTTTAGGTCTCTTCTCGGGGAGTAGGAGGAAAGCTGGGTCGCCGCGAGGGCGCTTCTGGCCCTGACACGCCCCTTCCTCTGTGTCTCTGCAGTGGACGTGACTCTGGACCCCGACACGGCCTACCCCAGCCTGATCCTGTCCGACAACCTGCGGCAAGTCCGGTACAGTTACCTCCAGCAGGACCTCCCCGACAACCCTGAGCGCTTCAATCTGTTCCCCTGTGTCCTGGGCTCCCCGTGCTTCATCGCCGGGAGACATTACTGGGAGGTGGAGGTGGGAGATAAAGCCAAGTGGACCATCGGCGTCTGCGAAGACTCGGTGTGCAGAAAAGGCGGCGTGACCTCGGCCCCCCAGAATGGATTCTGGGCAGTGTCCCTGTGGTACGGGAAGGAGTACTGGGCGCTCACCTCCCCGATGACGGCCCTGCCCCTGCGGACCCCTCTCCAGCGGGTGGGGATCTTCTTGGACTACGATGCTGGCGAGGTCTCCTTCTACAACGTGACAGAGCGGTGTCACACCTTCACCTTCTCGCACGCCACCTTCTGTGGGCCCGTCCGGCCCTACTTCAGCCTGAGCTACTCGGGAGGCAAGAGTGCAGCCCCGCTCATCATCTGTCCCATGAGCGGGATCGACGGATTTTCCGGCCACGTTGGGAATCACGGTCATTCCATGGAGACCTCCCCTTGAGGAGGGGAACTCGGGCCAGAGGGGCTGCTGGCCATGATCCTACCCCAGGCAGAAGGCATCCTGTTGCCTCGCCGCTCCCTGCCCGACACAGCTGGCCGCCCTGCGGCGGAGACAGGAAGTCCGTGCCCGCTGCCGTCCTTGCCCTTCCCGTGCAAATTGTGAGATGTAATGAAAAGTACCAAGATGCCCAGAAATAAAAAACCACAGCTGTCCACTCCAGCGTTTCCCACTTTCGGTTTCCCACATCCCTGGAGGGGAGAAAGAACATGGAGACCTTTGGGTGTGGAGAGCCGCAGAGGTGCGCCTCGCCAGCCCGGCGTCCTGGGCAAGCCCCGTGGTGACCCCGGATTCTCCTCGTGTCTGGACTCGGCTCCTGCCTCAGACTGAGCGCGGGGCCACGAGGTCCCGTCAGCAGGGCTCCCTCAGCCCCGGTTCTCCTTCTGGGAGGGGCCCCTGCCCCTCCGAGACCCAGCCTGCTGTCGTTTTAATTCCACTGAAGAGGCCAATATGTGTTTTGATTAGTTATTTTACAATAATGGGGGAGCGACCTCATCTCCATTGTGAGATAATGCCCTAATCAGCGTGCTCTCTGCTCTGTCCCTTTCCTGAGGGCTGTCTGCTCACTTCATTCTCCTGAAGGGTGTGTCCAGGTGCTGGATGCAGGGCCCCCCGGATCATGTCTCCCCACACTCCGCGGCTCCTTGACCCTCCCACACACACTTGTGGACTGACAGTCAGTCGTGCACCGTCACTGGAAGCGTTCTGGGGCAGTACTCCAGGGACTCGCTGACTTTTTGCCCCCTTTTCTCCGTCTCCTTTGGTGGGGCGGAGGAGCTGACCTTGCTAACGCGTGCGCCATCCCCATGGCCTTTGGGTCCCAGGCATTCTGGGGCAGAAGGCTAAGGCAGGTCGCTCTGAGCAAGCCCCCGTGATGGCTCTTTGTCCTCCTCTTTGGGTCCATGCCCCTCTGTTTGAAAATAAAGTGAGTATGGATGTTGTTTACCTTGTTGTTGCTTTCTGGGTCTTGGTAGGATCGGCTCTTGGGTTCCAAGACGGGGGAGTGGAGATGGAAGTGGGTTCACAGTGTTCATTTCCCTCTCGGGTCCAGAACTCTGCTTTGGCCAGTATTTTACTCCCAAGTAAACAGTAAAACTCTCGGTATCGTGCCCCTACTTCTAATATGCTGAGAACAGGTTAAATTTTTTATAGCCTCTGGTTCTGTCTTGGTTAATCCTGTAACTTCTCTAAGAGCGTGTCCTCTCAAGTCTTTTTTATAACTGGCAGTGGGGCAATGCCCCAATGCCTGGCATAGTTTGGAGGGCCCAGAACCACCAATCTGAGCTTTTGGGGGTGCTAAAGTCACCAAGTGCTGAGGAGGAAAAAATCAGCCTGAGAGAACATTTCCCTGAAGATTTGGAGTTTTCGCTCCTTCTGGACATTGTGCAGAATCCTGCCCACAGAAGACAGGGTTCAGGGGTCTGTGCTCAGTCCTATTAATAAGGGTTCGATGACTGAAGATCATAAATTGGTAATATGTCTTCATTCATTTACCAGGTCTTTCGGGAAGTAGAAATGGGCCAACAGGGGATTCAGTGCCGCTAGATTAGCTTTGCTGAACACTCTTAGATGTAAATACAGAACATTCCTATTAGGTACATGTGTAAAATATTACTAACAGACATATACCTGTCTGATGCACAGTGACTTGTTAAAGCTCTTCACACCCTGACAGAGTGGGAATTATTACCCTTGTTTCACAGATGGGAAAAACTGAAGTACATTTTGAGACCCCCACGTGACCACATGCTGCTCACAATATCGAATATGCGGGTTATGCTTGTCTGCTGGGAAGACAGAGCAAAGACTGGGCGCCTTGGAGGCCCGTCCGTTGACCTGGGACAACTTTAATAGTTTGTTTACTTGACTTACTCCAGCATAACAACTGGGAAGTTGGGGGAAGACCCCAATCAAAATCACATCTCATTTTCACTTAGGTTAGTCCTTCGGGGCAGAGAATAGTAAGGACCCAAGGAGAAGGCAGCTTACTCGAAGGAAATGTGCTTTTGGAATGGACTCCTGGGCCTTGCTACGGGAGTGCCAGAGCTGCGAGGGGCTCCTGCAGCATCTCCCACCACCCAGCAGACCCGGTGCTCTAGGAGCAGCATCTTAATGCATTTTTATCAACAGCAGAGCAGCAGGAGCACTGTTAAGCCCAGCAACCTTGGTTTCAGCAAAGCTACTTGTGTTGGAGTGGGGTGTACTCAAGGGGACCTTACTAAATGCTGAGTGAGAAATGTCTCAGGAGAACGCTACCTTACAATACACTTTCACAATATGGACAAAAGGATCACAGTTATAAGTGGGATGAGTGAGGGAATGGGGTAGAGGAGGTGGGCGTAATTTGTTGGTTATTTTTTGGTTCTTGTGAGTGATGAACCCACAGATTTTTTTAATTTTGTAGTTTTGTTTGTAAACCGGCCATTTGGATGAGGTTAAAGAATCTGTGATCATAAATTTACTCATCCTCCAAAAGGTTAATAACACTAGAATTCACTTAGTCAGGATTTGGGCCCCTTTCAGCAGGCATGGGCCGCAACAGCATTCTTTTGGATCTTCTTTGTACTTCTCAGTACTTCTGAAGTTGGTAAATATACATTAGAACTTTGACCACTCCCATTCCCTAGTTCTTTCCTGCCCCAGGAAAAGTATGTGGGCCCTTGTTTTTTTCTGCTACTGGTCAGGCAGAGAGAGAAGAGCGTAGACAAGGCCTAGATGGGCCAGGTTCAGAGAACAAAAGGAAACATGCCCTCCATAGCATACAATGAGAAGATGAGAGAATAGTTGTGTTAACTGCCTGGCACTTAAAGGTATAAAAATGAAATTAAGCAAATGGCTGTCGTGTGGTAAATGAGAACCATTTGTGAATGCCTTCAGTTGGGATCCTGACAAAAAGCATAGATGGAAATCACATCTCCCAGCAAAATAAAACTCGAAGGGCTCGTGGTATACTGATGATGGTGACCTGCTGCTTCACAGATGAAAGACAATTCCTTCATACAAATACACAGTTCACCAAAGTTGGGTTCCCTATATGAACTTGAGTCCTGAGTTCATAAAGTCAATTAAAAGGAAAAAAATTACATAGAGAGCGACAAAGATGACTTGTGGATGAGTGAAACACTGTATGTCACAGGAGACCTCAGTATGGACTGTGGTGGTCTGAGAGGAAACTGAAGTCCCAGGTCTCTTTCTTAGTGAGAGGCTGGTACCTGCTCACAAGGCACTGCAGTAAGTTTTGATTTGATTAGTAATTAAATCACTACACCCCAGTGCCTTCTTTAATCCAGGAATTCCTCCTAGGGTAGGTCTTTTTGAAGGAAAATGAGAAAACCCAACAGCGGTGGTGTAGATTATTGTAGAAGGAATTGGCTTTGCCAACGTGTTAGTTAAGTAGCTTAGGTTTCAAATCGTGCAAACAATACTTGAATTTGACGGTATTATACCAGATACATTTCCTTTTTCCAGATCAGAGAGAAAATGCAATTTTCTCAAATCTGGCTTGTTTGTTGGCTTTTGCATCTAAAGTCTGATATCTAGCCGGAGCATTGAAGATAATCTTTTGAGGTACACTCATCTCTCTCTCCCAGATTCCTCATTCAGAGCACACAAAGAATTTGTCTGGATAATAGTGTGGTGTGTAATTGCTAAACCCTGTTTGGGGTTTCATACATAAGAAGAATAATTGGAAGAGAAAAACATTCTTTGAGTGTAGAGAGAATTCACATTTTTCGGCCTACATATTAAAAAAAAAAAAAAACTGGAAAGAAATATACCAAAAGAGTAACATGCTTTTGATAATGTTGTAAGCGACTTTCCCCCTCCTTTACTCTTCACTACAGAACACTTTAAGCACACATGAGGAAGATACACAGTGAAACACCCGCAGCCCCATACTATCTCCCACTTCCAACAACTATCAGTTTATGGTTAATCTCATTTTCAATATAACTTCATCTCCATTTCCCCCACTCTGTGATTTTTAAAAAAAGATTTATTTATGCATACAAGAACTGGGGTGTAGGCCAGAGGTGCAGGGGGGTGAGCAGATTCACTAGAGAGAGAGTGGGTAGCAGAACAGGTGGATCTACTGAAGTACACTGCTGATGGGAGCAGCGGAGAGGCAGGAGAGGTCTGCTGCGCCATGTGGGAAGCTCCCTGGCCAGGGATCAAACTCATGCCACAGTGGCTGGTGATAGCTTGAGAGTGCTGAAACTTTAACCCCTGTGCCACCAGGGAGGAGGCCTACACCTGTGATTTTTAAGAATTCTTCAGGCCTTTCAAATTCATTCTTGGGGCCTCCTGGTAGCACAGGGTTAAAGTCTCAGCGATATCAAGTTATCGCCAGCTGCTGCAGTATGAGTTTGCTCCCCAGCCAGGAATGCACCTGGTGCAGCAGACCTCTCCTGTTTCCCTGCTGTTCCCCTCAGCAGTGTATTTCAGTAGATCCACCAGTTCTGTTCCCCATTCTGTTTCTGGTGAATACTCTCACACACACACACACCCCACCTCTGGCCTACACCCCAGTTCCTGTACACATAAATTAATAAAAAAAAATCCTACTTATAGAAGATACTTTCATACAAAGGGAGGCCTGCCTTTAGGGAGTCCTCTTGCACAATAAGTATTGTTAGTAAACAGTAAAGATATTTACATGTTACATCTCACCTCATTCCAGAAGGGACTTCAAGCCATTTCAAACATAAAGTCAAGGTAGCAAGTATTTAACTTGATAAAAAGAAAGAAAGAATGGGACAAAAAAGACAAAGGATAAATTAATTTCATGGCTCAAAGTGTTTCCTGTGAGATGGGAACTGACTGCGTATTTGAGGGATGTTTTAAGAAAAAGACAGGAATTTCTGCCTGGGTTCTTGGTAAATGGAAATGGTCACAGGGTTTACCTTTCATATAATGAGTTTTACAAAGGAATAAGGAAAGATGAGCACCTCAATTAAAAATTGATAAACAGTTTACTGAGAAATAAAAATGACTTAAACACTAATGTTGCATTTCACTAGTAAAGTATAAAACAATGCCTTACACTTTTCACCTATTAAAATATTTTATACGTGTTGTTTAATCCCAGTATTCTGTGTTGGTCACAGAATTTCTTCAAAAATTTTGATAGACAAGTGGATAACACATATTAAAAAGTCAGTAAAAATGGGAAACTTTGATGTAGGGATTCCACTTGCAGAAATTTAAGAAACAATTACGGACGTTTGAAAATAAGGATGTCCTTTAGAGTGTTGCATATGAAAATGAAAAAAATTAGAAATAATCCAATGTCCACCTACCGATTTGACATGGGGTCTCTGTAGTACTCTGCAATTAGAAAGAAACAAAACAATAATAATTATAATATTCGAGCAGGTTACTACTGCCATGTTGGAAATCACTTCCACGACAACTTCCAATAGATCTATAGTTTATGAAAGAAAATATAGCAAATCTCATATCTTGAAGGGAGATTAGGGAACCCTGTACTTCTCACTCCCCATTCTCTCTTTAACTATCAAAAATAGGATATCTATCTAAAAGTGGAAATCTAAGCGAGGGCCTACTGAAACTCAAATTGCTCTTCATCCAGAAAACTACTAACCTCAGCCTTACAGAAAAAATAAGGGGGGGTAGAAAAAAAAGAAAAACCTTTGTTAAAAAAAAACAAACAACAGAAAATAACCTATCGGGACAGAATCTGTTTACAAGCACCCCACTCCCCGCCCCATCTGCGCGTCTGCTCTGAACCCCAAAGGCCAAAACACGGCAGTTTCAAGAGTCAGCCTCGTCGACCGCGCCCCCACCGGGGCCATGGACGCCCGCCAGGCCCCGTTCTGGGCAGGCACCCGGCCTACAAAGGCAATTTTTGCACCGTTTACTGGACCCCTCAAGGCGCCCAGCCTCGTCAGGGAATTGTTTCTTTCTGCGTAGTCTCAGGGCTTCGTTAAAGTAAGTGACCGCGGACCTTCCGGACCCAGAGCTCAGCGCTCTCAGCGCCAAACTAGAACCCGGGGAGAGGGGCACGGGAGGTAGACCCGTCCGCCCCACGGTCACCCCGACCTGCCTCTAGACGCCGCGGAGCTTCAGAACCCAGAACAGGTGGGAGGGACGGGCAGGTGGCCCCGGGGGTTCCTCCGGGCCTCGGACGGGTCACTCCGGGGGGGACAGGCGGTGTGGGGGTCACGGGAACCTAGAGGAGGGCAAGGCGGTGGGGCCACACAATCGGGGCCTTTCGTAGATTTTTCGTTTTAATTTCTCACTGTTTTCAAAAGCAAGACACGCCGGGGCGCCACCAACCACGCCCGAGATCTCGGGGAGTACAGGCCTGGGGAGGCCGGGGGAGAGCGGTGCCCACCTGTGCACGCGACACTTCTCTCCTCCGCCCGCAAAGTCTTCAATCTACAGGTCGTGTTTCCCTCTGGGGACCGTTATCCGGGGACCCAGACGCCGGCGCCGCAGCTACGTCACAGAGGCGCCGCTCTGCGAGTCTATTTCAGTGCAAGATCTGCAGCTTTCCGCAGGGTGTCAGGATGGCCGAGTGGTCTAAGGCGCCAGACTCAAGCTCCGCTTCCCCGCGCTGGGGATTCTGGTCTCCGAATGGAGGCGTGGGTTCGAATCCCACTTCTGACACAAACCTTTTGCCCTTAAATTTCCAAAATAAATACAACTGTGTAACTGATTTAAGTAAATAACGTGCCTACCGAAAGTGACTTTCTACTTTTTCTCACGGGAATAACAAGAATTAAAAAAAAAAGACACTGAAGCCGGAGCATCGCGATACTCTTGGAAGTCGCGGGATTTGGAACTAAAACGTTTAATAGTGGCGAGTACCCACTCTGAGACATCGCGAGATTATCGGGAAACCGGAGGTTTGTGGCCAGGTTAGATTCCTGGTTGTCCTGAAGGAGGTCGGGCGCGTGGCGGGTGCTGAGCGGCTTCTCCTCCGGGCCCAGGCCCCCGCAGAGTACTTCCTGTAGCGCTTTCCCGCCTGTCACAGCCAGCGCCGGCTCACGCACTGATGTCTGTCAACAAATCGTACTCAAACATAAAAACGATTTAAAAAAAGGAAACCCTACACAGAGACTCTGCTCCACTCTCAGAATGCATGGTGCTAGTTCTCGAGTAGTTTGTGAATTACACACATTCACACGAGCGCTGGCATCTCACAACCATAGCTCTGACTCCGAGTACCATTCTAAGTCGTGAATGAAGTATGAAAACTATGCCAGTCTCCTTCAAATGTTACCGCATCGATGTATTGTTACTTACATTGTTACTCTATTTTCTCTACATTTGCATGATTGTATTCGTAAATATTTTGTTTGATTGTTACAGAAATGCGGGCTTCCCTGGAGGCAGCCTCACCGTGTGCTGTTCTTGCTTTAAGGTGATGTGCGATTGAGATACTGCAACTACTGTTCCAGGACAACCCCCAGGTGAAATGGGGTAGCCTGACTGTGGGTCCTCACCCGCTCACTTAAAAGGGACTTACAATGAGACTTAAATGCAGGCGCACATAAAAAGGTTAATAAAGGGCTTATTTACCAAAAAAAGGTGAAGTGGAAAAAGGAATAACTCAGAAAAAGAGGTAAAGTGGTGATTGCATCCTACCAGTTCTGCTGAGCTGGGACCCCAAGAGTACACCGAAGTCCAGCTAAAAACCAACAACCCCCAAGGCCCACATGGCTGGTTATACACCAAAGCTGGCTGGTTAACTCCACCCTCGGTTCCCAGCATCCTTCCTTCGGTGGCGATGACATTATGGGATTTGTAGTCCTTGGTGTCTTGGGTTGCTTTGATCTGGAAAGGGGATGGGGTTCATAAAACCTGTGTTTGTGGAGTTCATTCAGGACATCCTCTCCCCGCAACACATCCTTCTAGATGCTTTCACCGTCCTCTCATCTTTTCCAGTTATGTCTTCTGCACCTAACTGGAAAGCATTGCTGTTTCCATCAACTTGCTTTTTATAGCGCCACTTCAAAATATTACTAGCATAGAGCTACTTTAGAGGAGCATTTATTTTTATCAATTTACCTAATAAATCAATTGTTTAAGTTCCAAGAACAAGTAGAACTAAAAAGCAGGCTTAGGAACAAACATGTATGAAAATTAACTCACAAAAACCCGACTTAAATGACCTTGGGAGGCTGATAGGGAGGAAGAAGGAAGAAAGAGGTTCCTCTTTACCCAGCAGTGGCCCCTCCAAAGGCTAGATAAAGGGGTGTTGACTTTGATTCCAGAA
Organism: Scalopus aquaticus; assembly: GCA_004024925.1. NCBI lineage: Eukaryota > Metazoa > Chordata > Mammalia > Eulipotyphla > Talpidae > Scalopus > Scalopus aquaticus. The sequence goes on along the minus strand of PVIJ01003361.1, from coordinate 91,705 downwards.
AGAGTGCAGGGGTGTCTCACTACATTGCTTTTTTTGCTATTGGTTAACTATCTGCTTGGTTTTGTTTGAAGTTAACATATACAACATTCAAGGGTGACAATGCCTGAGTATTCAGATGCTTTGGGCATCTTCCAGCTCATCTGCAGAGAGAATGGAGCGGCCCAGCCTATGAAACCCCCACTGCAGCTAAATGTGTTACCCCACACATAACACAAGTATAAAGTTAAAAAATGTGAATTGGATTTTGAATTTTTGACAGCTCCTGAGATCATTTCATTTTGTCCTCCAAGCTATTCTTTCATCTTAACAAAAAAAAATTTTTTTCTGATGCTAAATCATTCTTAGATGCTGGCAAACATCATTTAAGTCAGTCTGATAAGCAATTTAACCTGTCAGCATTTTAATAATTTCTACAGCAATACACATGAACCAGATTGACCTTGGGTTTCTTTTTCATTCAGCTTTGGAAAGTTCTGGAAGTCAGGGTTAACCTAGCTTAAAATGAACTGGGAGACTTGAATCTTCACTATGTTGCCAAATAATTTCAATGGGATGGGAAGGGTACATCATGTTATTTCAAAGACCCTCTCATTTTGGCTTATCATGCTACTTTTCTTTCACCAGACGCTCAAAGATTTCTGGAAATTCCTACTATCCTCTCAATTTGTTTTAGATTCAGTGCCAGAAATATTGAAGACTGCTCAGATGGGACGCTCTAAAACTGTCTCCTGAACAAATAATTTCCAACTTACATTCTCCTTGGGTTATAATGACAGAACTGTCAAAGTGCAGAAATTGTTCCTAGTTTGGAATACCTAAGCTTCAGGAACTTTCTCCTCCAGCAAGAAAGTCAAGAAGAGGGCCAGATCAGATGTGAGATTCTGCAGTGGCCTTAGCAGACTTTACCTTGCTAGGTAGTGCCTGGTACACAGAAGGGGTTTAAGCGGTTCTATTATTCTCTTGGTGTTTTCCATCCATGAAATACACGTTAGGAACTCTCCATGAAGCAGCTTCAATGCAGGCTTAAATATCACCTTCAGGAAAAACAATGAGAGCAGTGTGTGGGGAGGCCAGAGGTAGAAAGCAGATTAGGAAAAGCCCACAAAGACAAGGTATGTTGTGCAGATTTTGGTCAAGACATTCTCCACTGATGAAATCCTCTAGTGCTATAGAGTCAGCCTTCTCTTCCTGGTACTGAGAGGAAAAATCTCTCATAAATAGAAATTTCCTTTGTAAATGTAAGTTTCCTTGTGGAAGGCAGACTTGTGCTCTGTTTCTACAGTGTCTCCTTTGTCAGATGTTTTTCAAAAGAAGTAACTCAAAGTAACCCTTCTGCCAAGAGGCATATTTTGGGCTGATATTTTCTGATCTACAAAACAGTGTACTGGACGCTTCCAAGAAAATGCTGAGACCATCTGCTGACCAAAAATAAGGAGCAGATGATCTCAAGGCTGGGACAATTTTCTGGAAAAGGGGAAAAGCAAATGTTTGCTAAACACATGTTTGCCATGGACGCAGAGACAAGGGACACAGACAGGAATTTGTCAGGTCTTGCTGATTTCCCCTGGGCCAACCACATTTAGCTCAGATTCTCTGTAGTTAACTGGTTTTGCTGGAACAAGCCTTCTGTCTAAATGGCTCTAGGCCTTCAAGGGAGAGAGAAAGAAAAGCCTTCTCCTTACTGCCTCATGTTCAAAACAATCTACATGCCCCTATTTGGGGGCATACTTAGGGAGCGACCAATTCTGCTCCCCATCTCTGTCTGTCCTCCCCACAAGCCTAAGCGCTTGTATGTGAAACGAGGGCTGGGCCCAGCACCCCGGAGCGGGGGAAGATGGTGTTTTAGGTCTCCGAGGGTCCTATTGGGGTGAGAGAGAATGAGAAGAAAATTTGTGGGGAGAGGGGAGCGGAGTTTATATTAAAATTGAATCCATGGGGACACTAACTGCCACTAACAGTTACACAATCACTAGCAAACAACCAGAATATGACTCAAGGTACCTTGTCTGCAAAACTTAGAAACGTATTTAGGATTTCTCCAAGTCCTCGCGCTGGGTGGACCATGGCGCCGAGGTCAGCGACCCGCAGGAAGCGCGGGACGGTTGCTCCTCGGGGTGGCAGGGGTCAAAGTCTGCAGGCGCGGGGAGGGACCCTCCGGCTGATTCATTCTCACAGGCGGGCTCGGCCCCTACTACGCCTTCCACGCGCTTTCTGCAGCAGGCGGAGGGCCTGCCAAAAGGGGGCGCTCCAGAGTCGATATGCTTGCTCCGCGGCTCCGGTCCTCACTGCCGCCGGGACCTGACACCCCAGGGCAGCGAGCAGGGTTTTAACTCTTTTCTCCCCAGCAGTGACTCTGGGTTTTCCCGCGGCCCCCCGGAGCGGAGAGGTCGCGCAGGTCCGTCTCTGGGGGGATCAGCGAGGACGGCCCCCTCCCCACCGGCAGGTGGTCGAGGACGACCCTTAGCGGGAGATCTCAGGGCCAGGACGGGAATTTTCGGGGTCAGCTTTAGCTTTCTCCCAAGCGAGACGACGCCTAGTATAGAAAATTCGAACTTGAACTTGACCAAGATTTCTGTGGCTAGTGCAGAAAATGGTCATGGATCATACAAATATTTCTAAAAAGCTGCCAGCGTGAGGGGGTGTAGCTCAGTGGTAGAGCGCGTGCTTAGCATGCACGAGGCCCCGGGTTCAATCCCCGGCACCTCCAGTTTTCCGAGAGGAAGAAATAATTTTGCTCCTGTTTTTAACATCCAAACGTTACTGCCACCGACCCGAGAAGCAGCATCAGCAGGCGAAAGTCAGGACAAAGGAGACTGGGGAAGCACCCCTAAAACTAGCGAGGCACCAGATCACAAGCCCAAGATCTGGCAGTATTACCGAAGGGTAAGTCAAACACAAAAGGGGGAAATCAAAACAAAGAAAAAACAAATGTGAAGGAGATTTTCTCTGGGTCCCTTCATTTTCTGAGCTGTTGTTCAAGGAACAGATTAGAAGAGGAAAGCTTCCTAAAGATTTCCCTAGCCCCTCTTCCTAGTACAGCTTTCGCTTTCCTGTCCCCCACTCCTTTTCCCTCCGTTTTTGTAATCTGCCCAAGAATCCGTCGTTTTCTGATGCGTTGTATGGACTTAAGGACATATTATAACACAGATGATATGATTTTCGGACTAAAGGTAGAATTTCAAGCTAAAGAAAGATCTTCTGCAATTTGGAAAATGTTGATTGAAAAAAATAATAAATTTGTACTCCTTTCTCAGTCTGAAACTGATCATGTTCACGTGACCTTAAGTGCATGAATAGAATTAGGCATTTCTCCTCTAAGCTGATTTTCTGTCAGTGAAGATTGTGAAAGGTATCTCACAAATAGAAAAATAAAATCTGAAAATTTAAAGAAATATTATTATTATTATTATTATTATTATTATTATTATTATTATTATTATTATTACTACTACTATACCGATTATTGCACTAGGGCTCGAATTTGGAGAGCACAGATACAGCACAAGTTCTATAGGCCAACACTAAGCTAAAGTATTAGTCTTTTAGGAGAGTGGCCTCAATTTAGAAAAGGGTCATCCATTCATAGAGATTCTTGAGTAATTTTTTTTCCTAACAATAACTGAAAAGTTCAGTACTTTATCCAGTGCTTTTAAGCCTCAAAAGTTCTGAAGAACGACTTAGGCGCCACCCAGTGGCCATCTTGGAAACACCAGCGTAACTTGGCTGAATTTTTGAGTCAGTCACTATCAAAATTTTTGCAAGGGTAGATTTTTTTTTTTTTAAATATGTCCTTCGGGAATCTTAAAATCAGGTGGCGAAACTGTTTCTACAATACCAGCAGTAGTTTCCCAGTGCATTTTCTTTAGCTTCAAAGTTCTAACTTTAGAATGGGCTTCAATATTCATAAGTGAGCGGTTTTTCAGATGTTGAGTTTTCCCTAATAAATTATTGATGTTCCCAACATTTAACTGAGATTTCCCAGACATGTAAAAAATCTGTGCTTCCATAGCATAGCATTTCGAAGTGGCAAACAACCTGAAGTCATATGTACTTTTAAAATAGATGTTAGTTCTTAAGTTTTAGCAAGGTGTTCAGCTCATACTAGCAGCTTAGTCCTGGCATCTGAGTAGATGCTGGCAAAGGGGGAACTTCCAGGATAGAGCAATTTAGAGGGAACATCCATCAGCACAAGGCAGCTAGGACATAGCCCTCTTTTACCTGATTTCGTTATCAAAGGCGGCTCATTGGTGCATTCCTGTCAGTGGGGAACACCAGTCTCCTCGGTCTTCTTCACCAGCTTTGAAATTCACTTCGGTCTGACTCCACCTGACGTGGCCCCTGAAGACTTTGGCAGTCATTGAGGCAACAGCCCCCTCTCACCAGACTCCAAAAGAGGATGGTTTTTACAATTTCTACTTTTATATCAACATGATCCTGTGATCCCTACCTTACAAAAAGTAATGAATCAGAGGAAGCTTTTTTCCTCTGCCTTGGTGTTTGCCTCTCCCTCTCCTCCGCCTGTTGAACTACTGGGATTTCCAAAGGGAGCTCCACTAAGCCATGAATGAGAAGCAAGTGCTACGTCTATCGCAGGACAACAGGTGAGGTCAACAAATGCACCAACCTGAGATAAACAGATCATTCCAAGTGCGTGACCATTTTGGCCTCTGGAACAGAGGAGACCGCCCTAGGGTATTTAAGCAGTTCCCCACCTAGTTAAAACCATGCTACAGAGCCAAAGCCTAACAAGGACCAGCTAGGATTTCAATCAGAAGCTCCTTTAAGTGCTTTAACTGGCCAAGAATAAAGGCAAGAAAACTCTTGTCATTTGGGAAGTTTTTCTTTCACTTAATAAAAAAAATTTTAAACAGGGCCTCCCTGGTGGCGCAAGGGTCAACACTATGAAGCTAGCCACAGCCACTGCAGCACGAGTTCAATCCCCGGCCAGGTAGCTGACCCACATGGCACAGCAGACCTCTCCTGTCTCACCTACTGCTCCCCTCAGCAGTGTATTTCCGTCAATCTGCCTGTTCTGCTCCCCACTCTATCTCTGGTGAATCCTCTCACATACACACCCCACACCTCTGGCCTACACCCCAGCTCTTGTATGCATAAATAAATCTTTTTTAAAAACCCTAAAATAGCTGTCTAGCACCAAGTCCAGTAGATGGAATCAAAGATTTGCTCTTCCACCACCAAATTATTTCACTCTCTGTTCCAACTCATTCCTAATTTTCCGCACAGGCCCAGAGACATGGAGACTCAGACCTGGAGAAAAAGACCCTTGAATTTCTGACCCTCCTATTATTAAACTCTCTGATCTGTTCATTCATTACTTTGTTTCTCTTAACTCCACAAACTTCTCTCAAGTCAATGGATTCAAAGTAAAGTACTTCTTTTGCAGTGGAATTAAGAAAGAATTCTGACACAAAAGATGGGACACTTTCCCTCAATAATAAGCATGAAAACTTGTATTTGGGGAACATTTGTGGAGAGGGGGTGGGCACTAATAGCCAAAGGCCCTGGAGGTTTTAATCTGTGCCCTCACGTGCTGGGTGCTTCTTCAGTTATTTCCATAAAGCTGCCAGGCAGTCAGTCAGTCATGGCGGAGTTAACCCACGGGGAGCTCTCCACTAGGAGAAAACAGACACACAGTAGGTGGCTAACTGTCATTACTGTCATTGCAACTGACATTGCAACTGACTGTAAGTAAGGAGTTACTTAAAGAATACTCCTTACCAGAGTGTTCTAAAGAGAATACCAAGCTATGAGTGAACTCAGGTGCTGGCAAATGCTGACTCCAGACCAACATGGGATCATCATAGAAACAGCAGACAATTCTTTTCCCGAGAGTCAGAACTTCTTTATGTTCATCTTAGAGTGCTCAACTAACTTTGTACATCAAGGTCTTCTTTTCCTTCCCTTACAGAGGAAGGGTGACATAAGAACACGTACATTAAAAACTGTTTATTAGCACCTGGATTACTTTAAGTCAGTTTGCAAATGGGGTCCTTGATCTGATGCCAACTTTGACTAAATTCTCATTTATGTGCACAGGAGTGAAGAACTATCACCCAGAGCCCCTTTCAAGGAAGGACTTACTTGCCTCAGTGGCTGGGAGAGCTGCAGAGAGCTGCTTTTCCTAAAGACTCACCTCTTCTGGGGTAGCCACCTCCAAAGGCTGATCTCAGTGGGCACATGACGTGATGCCCCCTCCAGGAATCCTCTCAGGCCTGATGGACTCCAGGCCCTCCTGGGTGTTGACCGAGAGGGTAGGGCTATAGCACAATTGAACTCACTTTTCCAGTTCGACAATTTATTCAATATTCAGATACTTTGTTGTCAAGGTAACAGAGAAATTAGTCCTTTGATGGATTACAGTAGGATTGCTTACAGTCCTAAAGAAAGGAAATTTGCAGTGTTTAGAGACATTCCTATTTATTCACCCTTTGATTCATAAATCCTACTTTAGGAAGCTACCCAAGGACAAACTGGCAAATAAGTAAATAAATAAAAATTAAAAGGTAAATAGTTACCTAAGATGATGCACAACAGCACTATTTATAAAGCCAAACATGGGAAATGATCCAAATGTCCACCCACAGGGGACAATCTCAAACTAGTCTGGCACATCACTATTATGCCACTAAAAAAAGGAACAGGAAAGGATAACCTATAATGTGGTTTTCAAAAAATAGTTACTTATAGGAAGAGAAAGACAATACCTTAAGGCTAAAATGAGCTGCAAATCAATACCCAAAAAATCCTGTGCTATTTTAAAGAATCATTTGTTAGTGCTTGTATTGGTGTCATCACTATGGCTACTTTGTGTTTATAATGTGATAAGACAAATGAAGGATTATGTTGCTATCATCAAAAGCAAAATCTTTCCTGTGTTTGCAAAGATGTACAGATAGAAGGTAAAGACAGTTAATCCACAACTCAGAAGAATGGAGATATGAGCAACTCCATGGATCTGCTCTCCAGAGAAAATGGAAATGTTCTAAATTCTCTGGAAATGGTCCCAAGGTTATGCAGCAAAGTTACATTTATGCAAGAAAATGTGCTAAAACTCAGGAAGAACAATGAGAATCTGTGGCATGTGACTTACAATCTATACCCCTCCCCATTTTCCCAGCCTGATAAAAAAAAATCTACTCCCAATGAGACAACCAGGAAAACAGGGCCCTCTCTCCCCAAACTCCCATCTGCAAGACTATCTTGTCTCTGGGAGAAAAGGTTGTCAGTGCTTCTTGACAGAGTAGCTAAGTCTGGGGCATGTACAGCCAAGAGGTGGGAGCTCTCTTCTTTTCACCCAGCCCCTATTCAGGGAACAGCGACTGCCTTTTGTTGGGGTCCTGAGCATCACGGAGCCCCATTGCCCTCACCCCAGCACAAAGCAGGGAACCCATGCCAGGAAGTGAGTGCAAGATGACCTACATTTCTGGTATGAGCCCTCCTTAGACGTTCTACCTGATATGATATGAGCCTGCAGTTTTCATTCTCAGTGCAAACTGCAAGCCCTTTGAGGTGAATGTTACCCTCATTTTAAAAAAAAATGGAAGAGTTCCTTCTTTTTCTATGCTTTGCATAATTTAAGTGACATCATGATTTTCTGATATTTAACAGTTTGGTAGAATTTCCTTGTGAATATAGTCATACTTGGTGCCCTTTGGGGGGAGAGGGGTGTGCCTATTCAACTGTTCTATTTTTCTAAAGTAATAGTCTGTTAGACTGTCTCTACAAGGATTAATTGGGTTAGGCAGGCTGTATTCACAAAATCCACTCTGAGTTTTCAAATCATTTGCTGAGATGAGCTTGGATGTTTCTTTATGATGAAAAGAAAAATCTTTCGTTTTGATGATTATTTCCTCTGGTGCGTCCTAATTGTGTATTTTGCATCGATCTTCTCTTTTATTGATTAGTGCTGGCTAAAAGTGTGTCTATTTTGTTGACTTTTCAAATATCTGGCCTTCAGGGTGGGGGCTGCCGTGTGGGAGGGTCCCAGGGCCACGGAAAGGGGCTTTTGCTCTCGAATACATCTTTTTTTTTTTCTCCGCAAAGCGTGACAAAGGTCCTACATTGAAGATTTCGGAAATAGAATGAACTTTGACTTGGTACAAAATTTTGTAGAACTTACCCCCAAAAGGCTCTAACCTGTCTTGAATATATTCCCGAGAGCACAGTTCGACCGAGGGGGTGTAGCTCAGTGGTAGAGCGCGTGCTTAGCATGCACGAGGCCCCGGGTTCAATCCCCGGCACCTCCAGTTTTCCTGGTTCCTTGTATTGTCTCCGTTTTACCCTTTTTACCCGCTCAAAACAAGACGATGCATCGATGGCAGGATCACTTGCCTTTCTTCTTTCGGCCACCCCCGAGCTGGCTGCAGAAGCAAAAGGAGGAAAAGATGGAACGAAGGGCCAGAACTGGGCTCACTGAGATGCTCGAGATTCCCAAAGACAAGCACCAAATGGACGAGCCCTTTCGTCTTGGGTTCCATTTTGCAGGATTGTTAATAAAGCAGGAAAGGAAGCATAAGGTTGGAAAGGGTTAACCAGAGAAAAACGGGCTCTCAGACAAAGTCTCCCTTAGCATCCGGGCTAAGCAAGGAGACAAGAGGAGCGTTCCAAACAGGGGAATGGAGAAATTAATTGACTCAATGACTGTAGAGGTGTCCCTCTGAGCCCACAATAGCTCCCTTGAGAAGTGCCCGCCGCTGAAAAACTCAAAATTCACGGATTAGCGTCCAGTCGTGTGCTCTCTTCACTCTTAGCGGCCAATTGGACTTAATCAGGTTGACTTGAATGACTTACAGAAGTCATTCTAGCTGAGACAGAGGCGCCCCCTAGTGGAAAGGTGTTTGCCAACGCCTGGTTACCCTGGTCCTGGCGACCAATAAGTTGTGGTGGCACCTGAGAGCTGGTTGCAAGTGCAGAATCTCAGCTCCACCCTGGTCCTACTGCGCTGCAACTGTTCCGGACAAGGGGGGAGAGCTTGGAGGACCCCAGCCCCATCCCACCGTTCAACAGCACGGGCGGATAAGCTGGGAGTGAACCAGCTGCTGTCCACAGCTCCAGCCGCTGGGAATTCAAGGGTTGGACCGAGGGGTCTCACTCCCAACCTGGGAAAGGGCTCTTGAGACCCCCAGGTCAGGACTGAAAAGAGGACCCTACAGGCACCAGAATGCGCAGCAAGGAGTCAACGTTGGTTGACTGCTAGCGAGAAAGCAGGCCAGAGAACTGAGCGGAGGCCTCCCTGAGCATCAGACTGGCAGAGGAGTGGGGCCTGGGGTCTTTATGGGGCTGGGGTTTGAGAACAAAGGAATCACTTTATTGACTGAGAAAGCGAGGAGAGTGCACTTGGCTAAAGTCAGTTTGTAGCTGCTGGTTGTGATCACTGACGGGCTGCAGCTTGGAGGAGGTACAGGCACGGGACCACCTCCCGGGAGCACCTCAGGGAGGCTGTGCCCTCCGCTCCAGTGTGAACCAGTCTGGTCTCAGGGTCTGCGACTCTCTCCTGGGCCTGCAACTCCCTTTTCCCATAACAGCCAACTTGAGAAGCTGTGGAAAGATAGCTCAGGAAATGGAATGGTAAAAACACAACAAAACAAACAAAAAACAGCAAAGGGCCAAGGAAATTCATGGCAACAAGTGTCCGGGCCTAGAGGGCTCGCTGTTAGCCTCTTGTTTATCAGTCTGTGGGAACAGCAGACTTTGGTCCTTGAGTCCTGTCCTGGCCTTGGCCCAGGAGCCTTCCTGTCTCAGAACCAAGTTTTCAATAGGCTCCCCAAGGGACTCATTTACACATTAAAGTTTGAGAAGCACTGACTTGAATGCTACCGTGTGGATTAAGGGGCTCTATATTATAAAATATGGCTATCTCCATTTTTCCTATTTCCTAGTCCTATGAGGAAAAATAATTGCAAAAATGTATTTCTATTGTTGAAGCCTTGCAACATGCTAACCACTGACCCTGTGCCCCTCTCCATGGTAATATACTTATCAATATTTTTGAATCAGGGGGCCTCCCTGGTGGAGCAAGGGGTAAGAGCTATCGCAGCCACTGCAGCACAAGTTCGATCCCCGGCCAGGGAGCTTCCCACATGGCGCAGCAGACCTCTCCTGCCTCGCCTGCTGCTCCCCTCAGCAGTGTATTCAGTCAATCTGCCTGTTCTGCTCCCCACTCTGTCTCTGTTGAATCCTCTCACCATCCCACCTCTGTCTTACACCCCAGCTCTTGTATGCATAAATAATTTTTAAAAATTCCAAATCAATATACCTAATTTAATTGATGCTACGTTTCTTTACCTTTTATTTTTTTTAATTTTTTTTTAAAGATTTATTTATTTATACATACAGGCTGGGGGACAGGCCAGAAGTGAGGGGCGGTGAGAGGGCTCACCAGAGACAGAATGGGGAGCAGAACAGGCAGATCAGAAATACACTGCTGAGGGGAGCAGTGGGGGAGGCAGGAGAGGTCTGCCGCACCATGTGGGATTCTCCCCGGCTGGGCGTCGAACTTGCATCGTGTGCTGCTGACAGCTCCACAGCGCAGTACTCAACCGCTGCGCCACCAGGGAGGCCCCCGTTTCTTTACCTTTTAAATAAAAATTTGCAAGTTTCACAATCAAGACTATGTTAACTTCCAAAATGAATTGGGGAAGTCGTGTCTTTGTTTCTTCTGACAACATTTGAAGTAGGATAAAGAAATTTTGTAATGAACCCCATTTTGGGTGCCAAGTTCTGTGATAGATTTTGAAGATCCAACCCCTCTGAGCAGCTGCAGTGAAAGTGTGGAGGGAAGGATCTAGAAGTCATTGGTTCCCAGAGTACAGACCACGACTCCCTGTGAAGTGATGAAGCGATGAGGGAATTTTCCAAGGAGAAACTAAGTCCCAAAGGACATTCTTTCTCAAGTTAGGAGGTCTTGGCTTTGGGATTCACTCCTTAAAAAAACTCAGAGTTAGTGCTGAGGCGCGAGGCTTTATTTACTGGGTGCAAGAGGTCATTTTTCCTGTGTTAACATATCTGCTCCTTGTCTTCTAAGTGTTGTTTCACAGTATCTGTTTGCCTCTTCCTGCCACTGTGTTAGGAGAGAAGTATTGACAAGCTCCCACCATGGGAAGTCATCAAGTTGTAAGAGAAAAGTAGATAACAATTGAAAAAGAATGCTGTAGATTATTACCCTTGCTTTTCTGTGCTATATTAGGGCTCTGGGACACCTGGCAATTTTTTGCCTTTCAATCACAGACTTCTTCAAGGAAATGCACCTCTGTGAGGTAAGGGAGAAGAGGAGAGAGCAAAAAGGTTGAGAACTTAAGCTGAGACAATCAGGAACTATAAGGTGGACAATTCAAAAAATAATATGCCAGTAAAAACAAATGACATGTGATAGCTGAGGTCCTTCTTTGCGAGCAAGCCACGTCTAACTTTGGTCCAGGATGAGAGTTACTCACTTTAAAAGATATTTTAGATGAATTCTGTAAATTCAACTAAGCATGGGGTGGGGAGGAGTCTATGTGTTCATGAGCTCATCTTCTGTTTATTTTTCTTTAGGGAGAAATTAAAGATTAAGGAGCAGGGAAGTGGTCATGTATGTGTGTGTTCTGAGAAATGGCAGCTGGCAGAGCCGCTAGCTGGGCAGGCAGGTGGGCAGACACAGCCATTAGCCCAGCTAGTCACTCTCACTCCAAAGTTGCTTGATTTTTTTCAAAGACATACCCAAATGGAGATACAGTGATTTACTCCTTGACTGCCTAGTTTAGGGACAGTTTCTTCACATTCAATCCAGGGGGAGACTTAGAGCAAAATAATTAAATTTCCCTGACCCTGTGAATAAACTGAGATGGACAAAAATTGTATGACTTCATATCCCAGCCTATAACATATCCCAGTGTATAAACATGAAAGTTGTGCTCCTTTTTAGTTTGTCAGCTTTTAAAATCCAACACCCAGCCAGTAACCATGTCCCCACTGGTCCTATATGCAGTCCAAATGGACTTTATATGCCTGCAGGTCTCCTGAATAATTAGCCTCTCCATGCTTCCAAATCATCAGTCTTCAACTTTTGTCCTCATAAGGGAAGTAAGCACTCACCCTGTTTTTCATTTTTTAAAAATTTCTAAAGATGATCTTTCTTGAAAATGTCAGTTAACATGAAACTTACTACTATGAAGAAATGGCAAAATAAAAAAAACTGGTATGTGTGTCAAAATGGAAATTACTAGATGCACAAAAAAAGATGAAAAATAGGCCTCCCCGGTGGCGCAGCGGTTGAGCGCTGCGCTGTGGAGCTGTTGGCCGCGAGCGATGCCGGTTTGACGCCCAGCCAGGGAGAATCCCACATGGTGGGGCAGACCTCTCCTGCCTCACCCGCTGCTCTCCTCAGCAGTGTGTTTCAGTAGATCTGCCAGTTCTGCTCCCCACTCTGTCTCTGGTGAATCCTCTCACTACCCCACACCTCTGACCTACACCCCAGCTTGTATACATAAATAAATAAAAATTCTTAAAAAAAAAAAAGATGAAAAATAGCTCATGGTTCTCTAAGACATTTTCACTGCAGTGAAAGAAAAGTGGTCTCCTCTACTGGATCCTTTTCCCTCTCATCTTTCTGCTTTGTGTTTTCCCGGCAATTCTCAAAGTTTCTGGTCCATTGTTGGTTCCATGAAAGGATCTTATGATTTCAAATTCATCACTTGACCGCCGAATAATAGAGGAGAAAGGATCATGTCCAACATTAATACTTGCACTTATTTCCCTTTACATGCAAAATTGATTTTGTATACGAAAATAAAATAAAATTATATATGAAATTAAACAAAAATAAATAAAATTCACACAAAATACCTGAATGCTATACTCATAACACTACAAAAAGTAACACTGCTATATAGAGATTATAGAGATTAGGATTTGTTTGCACTTTGTTATAGAGGACAGATTACTGTATAAAACATTTACTAGGATCTGATTTTTTTTCTCTTAAATGTGATTGTTACTTTTTTTAAATTCAGTTAGAATTTTCTCTGTTAGGATTCCATTTTAGAATGGAACATTACATTTTTGACTCTACCAAAACATCAATGAATTCTAGAGTCAAAAGAATACAGAAAGTAATATGAAAAAAAAATTCAGGAGATGGAATGGAACAAAAAACCTACCCTGATGGGGACACCACTTAGCTGGGGGGGTTGACCCTGAGATGACCACGAATCGGGAACAGTGCCTTTCTTCCTACAGTGAAGGTACCTTTCTCCTGGAGTAGCCATGCCTGAAAGAGGATGTCATGTAAAATATTTAGGAAGGATAGAATTATATATAAGATAGCTTTACCTTGATAACTCAGCCCTCAGACGCAATACCCAGCATCACTCCTGGGAGATTATCTGAACCAAGGTCACACTGTAAGCAGGTATAGCTCAGTGGTAGCATGCATGCTTAGCCTGCATTGAGGTCCTGGGTTCAATTGCCACTACCTTGAACTCAATTTTCTCCTCTAACAGCACACCCTTAAAGTCTTTATCAGACTGACTTGTCTTGATGTGGTATTATTTTCTTAACTTCTTTGGGCCACAGGCAAGAAATCTGTGCTTATTCACTGAGGTTGTTGTTGTTAATTCTGTTATTCACCCAGGCCCTCCAGAGCTCTTGGAAACCACTACTAGCACATCGGCTACTGTCAACCAGGTATAGAAGCCCACTGGCTTCTTTCTACTGGCCCTCTCCCCAAAACCACTGTCAATTTCCAGCCCATGGACTCTGAAAGCATCTGGAAATATGAATGTGCACAGACCAATGAACACGTCATCTGATTTCCAACCAGAAAATTAAGAACTCAAGTTTTTTTGTGGTTCTTACCTTTTTATTCCAGTTCCTTCCTAATTTAGTTTGCATAGCCTAGGAAGCTTTCACTAAATTTTCATTAAAAGAACTGAGTGCCAGTGGTTGAGGATTTGAAGTGCTGGTCATTTGTGAGAGGCCTCAAATGCTGGAGCTTACATATAAGTCATTTAACTCAAACAAATCACAAACGAGGGAAAGAGAGCAGTCTCCTTGCCTGAAACCTGGGAGAAGGATAAAAGGTAAGTCTTACAAAACTTTACAGTGTTTTAAGGAATTTTCTGGTCTGAAAGGTCAGCTTCTGAACTCCAGGGTGCAAACCCAGTCCAGGGGAAAGTTCATTTCTTTGTTTTCCACAAGGAAAGAAGAAACTCTTATTCTTCTAATTCCAAGGATCCTTTCCAGCCTTACTCTACTTACTTTTCAAGGACTCCCCAACCTTCCAAACCACTGAACAACCCACATCTCCAAAGCAGAGGAGTTTCAGATTCAGCTATCACGGTGCTTAGGCAGAAACTCACAAGAGGAACAGTGCAAGCTTGCAATAGCATCTTGTAAAACAAAAACAAAGCAAAAAGCTTATTCTTATTGCTAGCTACCAAAAAAGAAAACAACCGACCTACTCCACATCCAGAAAGCAGAAAAGCAGCTTCTTTCTCCAGCTACAGGAGCCAAGAACCCTGTAGTTCTTCCTGAATTCGTCCTCCCTCTTCTCGAATTTTCCAGAAACCGAAACTGTCCACCTGGAAGTCACAAGCCAGCCGAAATGCCAGTTTTGAGGTCAAACCCTAGACTGGCTTGGGGCTTCCATTCACCCATAGCCTCTGCGGCTGCAGGGGGGCGACAAAGCGGGCGGCTGCGCGTGCAGGTGTCACCGACGGTGGGTGACCTTAGCTTTGCGCGGCCGCTGGTGAGACGTCTTTTGCGCAAAGAGCAGGGTGTGAGGACTAAGGGAGCCCGCGTCCGCCGGCTATGCAGCCGGCGGGTCCCGCTTCTACGCTGGGCGCAGGTACTCTCCCTACTGGCGGGGAAATCGGAAATCCACGCGGCTGCCTCACCGCTCTCGGTTCCACGGCTGCTGCACCGCGCACCCAGTTTCGCCGTGCGCCTCCCCAGGCGCAGCCGCCAGCCTGAGGGCGCTCTGCAGCCTGCTCACCGCAGCCTCTCGCGCAGGCAGCGTGGCCACGTCCCAACTCAGCTGTGAAGCGTCTTGTTCGTTTAGTAACCCTCCTGGATGACCATGGCCTTGGTCATTCAAGAAGATCTGATCTCTTGCACTCCCCCCATTTTCTTATCACATCTGTGCCATTCTGGAGGGAAACCATTGCACGAATGTCTGCAGGCTTCCCAAGGAGGTCCTGTCTCATCACAAATACCAGGGTTCGTGACAAATGGTGAGGTCCTCTTGCTGATTTCTTTAACCAAATCCTTTCCCAATGGAATAGGGGCTTGCATTTGAGACTGCACACCCCCACTTTTAAGTGGGTACTTACAGTCTGAATATTGCCTTTGGTGTTTGTCCTCATACACATACTCACGTGCAAAACAAGACTAACCCTGGGGAGGTCACTTAACTGAGTCCTTTGTCTAGTGAAAAGGAAAGCATGATTCTGTTTGGGATGGGGGGTCTCTGAAAAATGTCGGAAAACTTCTCCGTGTAATATTTTGTGGGTAAGATGTTGAGGAATGTGGGGGTTTTCCATCTTATCCATCTCCCTCAAATTTTAATCACATTGAGGATGCTTTTCCTTACCCATGTCGCCTTTCTTTTCTTCTTTTCTTTCTCCCCTTGGCCCACTCTGCCTCTTCCCTTTCCGGCTCAGCTGACGATTCTGTCTCCTACCCTCGGTTCTCCTGAAAGGAATTTTCATAGCGACGCGTGATCCCATTTACACCACTTAAATCGCTATGCTGAGATTTACCTGGAGCTGAGGTGTCACTGTCCAATTCTCTTTCCAACTTCTTTCCTAGCATTTCCCCACAGTGCCTGAGGCTTGTTCTGGTTGAAGTGAAACTGAGTAGACTACACGTGTTTTGTTTTGTTTTTTTCTGCATGGGGGAAAAAAGGAGTCCTCTGTTCTGGCATTTTCAAATTATGATGAAAGTTTTCAATGCCCACAGGAGGGTGAAAAACAATTCTTAGATAAACATGGGCTGAAATTTGAAATTTCACAATGTGAAATTTGAAAAGCAACAATGAAGACAATTTTTTTAAATTGAGTAAACAAACCTATACTCAATGAGTACATGTTATAATTCTACGTATATTATTTGAAAATACAAGAAAAAAGAATTTAAGGTGGTAGAAGTCCCAGAGTGTCATTAATAGGGCTGAGCTACAAGGAAGTCGCTGGAGCTGAAAACTCATGTGTCTTTGCCTGGTGCGTTGGTTACGTGGGGCTATGTATACACAGAAAGCATCAAGCTGAATAATTAAGTTTTATGCATTTCACTTTATATCAACTAAGCCTCAATTTAAATAACAAAAGAAAAGGGAAATGTACGTGAGAAAGAAAGAAGGAGAAAGAGAGAGAGAAAGGAAGGAAGGAAGGGAGGGAGGAAGGGAGGGAGGGAGGAAAGAAGGAAGGAAGGGAGGGAGGGAGGGAGGGAGAGAGAGAGGGAAGGAAGGGAAGCGGAGGGGAGGGGAGGGGAGGGGAGTGGGACAAACGATAGATCTCCTTGGATAGCTCCTCACCTCAAGTACATCTAGTTCTCCACACCAGCCTGGATGACCACAGCAGCACACGAAGACCAGGAAAATGAAGAGAACAGAACAAGAATTGGCTCAGTTCAGGATTTCTGCAATCCGAGGCAAGAAGCCTGTCTCGAGTAACGCGCTCAACAATCTTCTGCTCCTTTGGACGTGTCATTGAAGAGAAAGACAGAAAAGGACAGAAAGCAGAGTCTCCGTAAATTCCTTTTGTATTCCCTTAGTTTTCTGAGCGCGGTTTGAACAGTGGAATAGCCGAAGGAGATCAAGCAGAAAAGCAATTTCCTGTTTTTATCTATTTCTCCTTCCCTTGTCCTCTATCAACCCATTCACTGTCTCTGGATCCCCTCTTCAGACATGGATCTCAACAGGGCCAATATCTTCCGAGGTGGCATAAATAATATTGAAGAGAATAAAATGAGACAGTTCTGCACTTCCCATACACGCCCCACAAAAAATTGAGTATTTTGGAGGAGCAGCTAAATGAAAAAGTTCACAGGCAGCCGAAATAGCTCAGTTGGGAGAGCGTTAGACTGAAGATCTAAAGGTCCCTGGTTCAATCCCGGGTTTCGGCAGTTTAGTTTCACTTTTAAACAGTTCTCTTTCATTTACGTAATAGTTGTGCTCAAATCCTGGTATTGTATAAATTCCTCCGATATTTACTGGTTTTTGTATTTCCAATCAAGGATTGTACATATTTATTAACATCTTTTCCATGAGTATTCTGCTGAGATCTTCTATGAAGAGTGCCTATTTTAAAGTTTTAAAATCTACAAAATTATTTTCCTAGGGTGCTAAGAAATCCTAATATACTAATGTACACTGCACTTACAATTCACTTTCGCTTCTGATTTTGTGTGTGTGATTTTTTTTTAACTACAAGAATTATAGGAGGGAGGCAGTGGATACAGAGAATGTGTAGAAATAGAACTACCACACTGTGTAAGTGTATATATTTGGGTGAGGTATATACAAGGAAAATTTTCCAAACAGAAGATCTGAGTTTTTACTTAAGACCATTGCTAAACTGCTGGAATAAAGGAAGATGGCTGAACATCATTACATTTTAAAACAATTCAAAGCCCAGCCTGAGTTTTCCTGTAGACAGGATATTTATTTCTTCCACCTTGCACTCCCATTTAGAATATGCACATCTTAAGCATGCCTGTTTTGGTATCTGGTAAAGAATAAAAATAAGCATTTCCATAACAATTATTCTGTTGAACATTCACAAGAGACATAAAAGCACAAAATTGTCATCAAGACTCAGGTATAAAACCACTGCCTCTCCCTCAACTTCTGTCTTGAATTTCTTTATTAGGGTTGATAGGTCATTCTTGTGTCATTTTGAACCTGCTTTCTTCTTTTCAAATTACTGTTTCAGTTTCACAATGTCTGTTTTCACTGACAACTCTTTGACACTGTGTCAAGAGAAAAGAATCCAGAATACTCCAACATCAGAACGGCCTCAAGCTGTAAGTGGGAAATTGGTACAAAATGAGAAACAACAATGAGGGCATCGAGGACAATGGAGACATAGGATGCACAGGAAGTTGGAATTAGACACATTATCCATTTGCCACTTAGCCATCTTGAACTCATCAGCTTGCATTTTAAGTTAAGAAACTTGATTGGACAGCATCATGAAGTGCATTCTTTTTTTTTTATTTTTTTTATTTATACATACAAGCTGGGGTACAGGCCAGAGTCTTGGGGCGGCGAGAGGGTTCACCAGAGACAGAGTGGGGAGCAGAACAGGCAGATCAGAAATACACTGCTGAGGGGAGCAGCGGGGGAGGCAGGAGAGGTCTGCCGGGCCATGTGGGATTCTCCCCGGCCGGGCGTCGAACCCGCGTCACCGCTGCCGACAGCTCCACAGCCCAGCGCTTAACCGCTGCGCCACCAGGGAGGCCCTGAAGTGCATTCTTGACTAAAATATTAATCGCAATGATTCCCTTGCCTTCCATTGGCATGGGAGGTCTAAGGTAATTCCACAAGCAGAGCATCCTGCTCAAGATCTTCAAAATGAGGCCAATGATGCCTGGGTAAAAGAGATTCTGTAAAGATCAAAGGAGATTATGCATCAACGAATTCTGTTCAGTCCACACATGCCATGAAGCTGGTAGACTATGCTCCAGATTATGTGGTTCTGGGATTCTTCTGGAATAGTACCTATATAGAAAATGACTTCTGGGGCCTCCCTGGTGGCGCAGCGGTTAGGCGCTGCGCTGTGGAGCTGTCGGCAGCGGCGACGCGAGTTCGACGCCCGGCCGGGGAGAATCCCACATGCTGGGGCAGACCTCTCCTGCCTCGCCCGCTGCTCCCCTCAGCAGTGTATTTCTGATCTGCCTGTTCTGCTACCCGCTCTGTCTCTGGTGAACCCTCTCGCCGCCCCACGCCTCTGGCCTGTACCCCAGCTTGTATGTAAAAATAAAAAATAAATAAAAAAAAAAAAAAGAAAATGACTTCTGTGGCCAGAGCTGTCCAACAGTAATATAATAAAGCCATAAATGAGAATCATTTTTGAATTGTCTAGTATTTACATCAAATAAGAAAAACAAGCGATATAATTTTAAAATATATTTAAATAATTTGGTATATCAAACATCATTTAAACATGTAACTAACCTTAAAATATTCATGATATATTTTACTTTGAAATATAGTAAGTCTTTGAGATCTGGTGTGTATTTTACACTTACAGTACATCTCAATATTTCAAGTATTCAGTCTTTAATGTTGCTAGTGGGTATTTTGGACAGTGCAGGGTTAAACCTATACTTTTTTAAAAAAAATTTCTGAATTGATCACATCTGGTATAGGTGTGTATTTTCTCTAAATTCAGATGTTTAATACTAATAAATCTGTATTTAATGAATTATTGATCTGAAAATGACTATAGATATTTTTTATTTTATTTTTTAATTGTTATTTTTATTTGTCTTTTAAATTACTGTATATTCCCCGTAGGTTTCCCACCACCAATTCACCCGTGAACTGTCACCACAGTCCCCTGTGCTCCCCTCTCCCCTGTTCTAAGCCCCAATCCTACCCCTTCTCTCGCTGATGGTCGCTCTTGTATTTGGTTCCCCTATATTCCTGTTATAAGTGAGACCATTCGATATTTTTCTTTTTCCTTTTGGCTTATTTCGCTGAGCATGATCCCTTCTAGTTCCATCCATGTTGCTGCGAATTGCATGTGTTTATCTTTTTTGAATGCTGAATAGTATTCTATTGTGTATATGTACCACATCTTCTTGATCCAGTCACCTATTTTTGGGCATCTGGGTTGTTTCCATATCTTCGCTATTGTAAATAGTGCTGCAATAAACATATGGGTGCATGTAACCTTTTAATAGATATTTTTTAAATCCCCACTTTGTGCATGGGTCAAACAGAAAAAACAAAGCAGACCTTATTATGAATTTCTGAGAATCTAACAGACATCCAGTGTTCTCTAGCTGAAACACAGCATTATGAACAAGTAGTGTTTCTGTAAACTTTGGTAGTTTTGGAAAACCTCATAAACTGAAACATAAGCAGATAGGATAACCCTCAGCATTTACACACACACACACACACACACTAGCTTTGTGTGTGATGCTTTTCTGTAACCTCCTTCAGTGGAACCTATCATTTATTTTCCTGTTTTATTCTAAAATTTTCTCAAGCCAACTGAAAGAACAAGTCCTCCAGCCCCATTAAATATGGTCTTCCACTTTCAGAATGGACTCAATTTATTTTGTTAATAGTCGCAAAAGTTCACACATGGACAAGCTAGAAAGAAAAAGAATGAACCACTAGAAACCTGGTGACAGGAAATGGATTTTCTTGCAGTTTCTTATGTAGTCCAAAGCACACCGTCTTAACCACGATATATCCCAGGGTTCAAGAAATGTCCAGGAACAAACTTATTTTCCTCCGAGTAATACCAAGGAGCACCCTTTTCAGTCTTTGTTTACCCTCCATATACTGTGTCTACTGATTACTCACAAATCCAAGGCTGGAGACCCAGTCCCTAGGAAGGACCCTGAATGCTGAACATTGGCACCCAGAAACCCAGGGAAACAGAGCCTCACGAAAACAGAACTTTTTCCCAGAGAAGGAGGAGCACAAATTCTTCATGGAGGGGGGTGTAGCTCAGTGGTAGAGCGCATGCTTTGCATGTATGAGGCCCCGGGTTCGATCCCCGGCACCTCCAGTTCTTAACCCTTTTCCTTTTCCCCCACGCAGTTCCAACAGGACATTGTTTAAATCTGCTCCTCAAGAAATACAGATTCACTTGTCTCCTTTTTCATCTCTACTACCATAGCTGACAGGGTTCATGTTTCCTTGCATCAATTACTTCTTATCTTTTCATATTTCCTTGTCCATATTAAATGGGAAAATATTCTTTTAATATAAAAGATTAAAAAATAGAATGCAGGTTGAACAATTGTCAGCAATCGATCTCATTTAACTTTAAAAAGAGATTCAGGTATCTTCTCTGTTCTATTCCTGCACATGTAGAAAGTTAAAACATAACCCAATGGAGTACCCTGAATTCTCTCTCATCTCTGCTGGGAACTTCAGTATCATCCAAGGCAATTGAAACAGCAGAAGGAAAACAATAGGGGAGGGTGGGGAGCAGAGAGAAACGGTCCCACTGGGATCTCTGAAACCGCAACAAAAGCTTGCAAGTTAACAGGCGGTTTATCTTGGCATTTTGTCCTACTTTTAGGAAAAACCATAAGAAGGAAAAGCAGCGCCCTACGTACATTTTCCTTGTTCTTTTTGTAGTCTGCGCCCGAGTGAAAGCCCTTCAAGTCCAGTCGTCCCGCCTCCTTTTCCTGACCACCCCTGAACGCAGCTCCGGGTGCTCCCCACTTACCCACTAACTCCGCTCCGGGTGGTCGCCTCCGGGTATCCCAGCTCCCCGTAGCCAAGGAAGCGCTCAGGCCGAGGGTCTGCCAAAGCAGGCAGCTTTTCAGAACCCACGAGGGAGCCTTTAAAAGCAATTATGCTAATTAGGGATTGAACATCCAATAGGAAGTCCCCAGGGTCTCCAATTTGCTCTTCCGTGCTCGGAAGAGATGGAGGTGGGGATTTGGGGTGCGGGGCTGGGAAGAAAACGTGTCGTCCTTCTAAAAGTAACTATCCTGAAGGAATGGAGGAAATATTGGGCGGAAACAGTGGTGGCAACCTTTGGGAAATACGGAGCAGTTCATTTATTTCAAATAAACCTCTTAAAATACAACATCGGATGCTACTTTTCTTTCTACAAATTACTGAACTTAAGTTATTATTGTAGGAAACGGGTCATTATAATTACAGAATACAAAAATAACTATAATAGTGTTTCTGGATAGGATTTGGGAGATAGTTTGCAAATCATAGCACAGTTTCAATAGAACACGATGGAGATGATTTAGAATTTCCTCCAAACTAGTACGGAATTGACCGTCACACCACCGTTAAGCTGAAGGTGGGAAGCGCCTGCCATTTCTTAAGGGATATTGGGATCTGAAGAACTGGCCTGAACTGGTCTGAAAAACAGCGAGTTCCTTTTGCAGGGCGGACCCCACCCCGAAACACCTGGGGTTCTCATTCCTTCGAGGCTTACCTCTGGACTACGAAAATTGTGGATGCAGCGTTCTTCCCTCATTCTCTTCCCCGGTTTTTTCCTGGGCACCTCAGATGCAGGAGCCACCTCGTTCTTGAGCTGAGCCCCAAGAGAATGCCCCGACCCCGGGGCAGGCCCAGCATGGAGGGGGGTCTGTCCGTGACCGGGGCTTGGGGATCTTCCTTTGATGTAGTAAAGTGATTTCCGTTCTTTCTCATTTCTTCGCCGTTGGCGTTCTTGCATTTGAATTTCTTGGCTTTTTATTGTTCTTTAACCTGGAATGGTTTCTCAACCTCTGCTTTTCATGGCATTGACAGACTTTGAAGAAGTCAAGCCAATAGAACGCCCTTCAACTTGGGTGTGTGTCATGTTTCCTTGTGATGGCGGCTATACATTTTGGGCAAAAATATACCAAAAATGAAATTAGACTTTTGGTACATCCCATAAGGCTTTTCCCCTTTACTGGTGATGTAAACTAAATGTACTTACCTTTTCTCCTCATACGGTTTGTAATTGGTTGGGGAAATATTGAAAACCCTATAAATATCTCATTTCTCATCCAAACTTTACCCATAAATTTAGAATGAACTGCTGAAATTTTTTTTAATCAGTCCTTACCTTGATAGGGGAACACTGGGGATATTTTAAATTCATTCTATAAATTCTTTAAATCTATTCTTCCTCATTTATTAGCCGCCATACTACTGCCGAGAAGCTGCAGCTTGAATATACTTCAGGCCCCATCGCGAAGATTCACGAAGATTCGCGAAGATTTTCCCAAGGAGGTGGAGGCCAAATCACCTGCCCACCGTATGGAGCAAGTTATTAGAACCTATAGTGTGAACGAATTTTGATAAGATCATTTCTTAGCGTTCAAGCAGGGATTTTGACAAGGGGAAACTCTTGGCGCTCGCAGGCCTTTCTCCCCTGTAAAGTCTCATCTTTGGGGCAGAAAACAATTGGGCCCTATGGAACTCCGAAGCCCTCTGCGCGTGTTGTCGCCTCCATCCCTTAGCTGCAGGCTTAGTTCTTGGCTCCTATTTCTCTACCGGAACTTGCGTCATCATTGTCCATGATTTAGACAGGGGATTCTTCCAAGAATCACGTCACTTCTGATCACCTCACAGTGTATTCATTCTACGTTATTGATTTTAGGAATTTCAGTTTATTCCCCTTTAACCCGAATATTGTTCATTATATCTTTCAATTGCAGTTACAATTTTGAAGGGAAAATAAAAAACCTGTTACATTTCAGCTTTCGGCTGTGGACAGCTACTTTTACTTGCTGGCCGCGTGGCCTAATGGATAAGGCGTCTGATTCCGGATCAGAAGATTGAGGGTTCGAGTCCCTTCGTGGTCGTGGCTTTTTACTTTCCCCAGAGGCGGAAATTCATCTGACTTCAAAGGCTGCCCCTTGAAAAGTCACTGGAAACCTCAAGTGCCTGAAAAACGCGTGACAGAGACGCAGGAGGTTGAGCACTTTCTTCTTCTTCGGAGTCTGACCACATCCTCCATCCTCTCTGGCCACCGAGACCCACCTCCCCACTGTAGTTCTCCTGCTCCGCTGCCTTTTCTCTCGGACATCTGGGTCACCCCTCTCCCCTCCGAGAGCCAGCCCTCCCTCCTCACCTTCTCTCGTCTCCTCAGCCCCTCCACTGTCCAGGGTAGTAGCCACCCGGCCCGTCCTCGCACTTGCCATCCTCCTACCCCCGCCCCCCCACTCCAGCCAGAAGGTCAAGGATGGTCCAAATTTCTTCTCTAGCTTAACAGTCCCACTCGGTGTCGCCTGGGGGAGGGGCTCTGTGCGCACCCAGACTAGGAAACTGGTGGACAGTCCGGGTGCCCGAGGGCTCACAGAGCGAGTACGCTTGAGAGCGGCCCCCGCGGCCCGGAGGCGCAGATCTGCGGGTGTCAGAGGCTGGAGAGCAGGGGCGTGTGCGTTTCTGGCTTCAGCCGTCAGTTCATCGCCTTCGAAGGCAGAGCTAGACCCCCCCGTCGCGTCCAAATCCAGATGCTGGGGCAGCGGCGTGTGAGCGAGACTGCACTGCGAATAAGCGCCGACGGGGCACGGCGCGCTCCTCCCGTCTCCACTCCCGCAGCTGCCTTCCCGGGGAGCGCTCCCCCGACGCCTCTCTGTCTCCCCGACACCACCTTTGAGTCTCCTTGGCAGCAGCTTTATAAACAGAGAAGGAATTTTTTTCTAAGAAGAAAGTATCTGAAGACATGAAAGAAAACTCAATCCTGAGACTTTGCCTGCTGGTGGACTGGACTTGATTTAAAAGGACTTGGCTAAAAGGGCGAGGAGGACGCGGGAGCGATGCAAGGGTTCTTCGGTTGGGGATGCAGGTCTTCTGGCATGGCTCTGAAGTGGGGTTCCATCCAGCGCCTTCTGAAAAGGAAATGGAACATAGTGGAGTTTAACTTGCCCCATAGTCGGAGGATGCAATAAATAACAAGAAGGAGGCCCCCACCCTGCCCCATCCCACACACTCCTACCCCACCCAGCCACTCGTGGGGGTGTAGCTCAGTGGTAGAGCGCGTGCTTAGCATGCACGAGGCCCTGGGTTCGATCCCCAGCACCTCCAGTTTTCGTACCGCCTTCACAAGCTGCTGTTTTAAGTCTCCATAAACGGTGTCTTCTCCTTCGCTGCGGTTGGTCGTTATTACGAGAAGCAGTTACGAAAAGGAGGGGACCCCGAGACCCTATGAGGCTCCCGCCCCTTCTCTTCCTTAGCTGGAGCTGTGTCGGGTGGCATCCTGCAGCCTCTGCAGGAGATTTTCCTTTCCCCACTCTCCCCCCACTCTTGGTTGGGCAGCAGCGAGAACTACTTCTCGTTGAGAGAGTTAGGCCAGAAATTTTGGCAGCAGGAGAGCGTCTATTCTTTGCACCCGTGATCATCTGTCCAGGTGTTGGGGACTGGGTTTGTTACACAAATTCCTTTCTCTGCCCAGTTCTAGCTCTGCTCCCAAATCTTGCGCATAAGCTCACTGTCTTTGTTAGTCTTTGTCCTGAAATAACCTAGACAGCAGCTTGACAATCACATCCTGGAGGGAGGGGGCCTGGAGGGGGCCCCCAGTTGGGAGGGCCAGCTGGTTAGAGCCCGGTCCTGGGCTGGAGTTCTAGAAGGATGTGAGCTTCTGTCTGACCCCTGCTCCCTCCTCTCCTGATGTTGGAGGAAAGGGAGGTGCATGCTTTAAACTTTAAGTTTCTCCAAATGAAGCAAATTCGATGTTATCTTTTAAATTTTGACTCACATTTTTAAAAAAGCCTTTTCTTTTTCTTTAAAGATTTGTTTATTTATGCATACAAGAACTGGGGTGTAGGTCAGAGGTGTGGGGTGGTGGAAGGACTCACCAGAGACAGAGTGGGGAGCAGAACAGGTAGATCCACTGAGGTACACTGCTGAGGGGCGCAGTGGGCGAGGCAGGAGAGGTCTGCTGCACCATGTGGGAAGCTCCCTGGCCGGGTATTGAACTTGTGCTGCAGTGGCTCTGGATAGCTTCACAGTGCTGAGGCTTGACCCGTTGCGCCACCAGGGAGACTGCCCACAAAACAAAACAAAACAAAATAAAACAACTCATTTTCTAACGCAAAAGGCAGCATGCAAAAGCTTTGGCAAAGGAAGTGATTTTATTATTCACCCAACACCTGACTTGCACAGAAAACCAAGCACGGAGCAAGGATAATGTAGCTCGTGCTCACTCTAACGGGTGTGTATGGGTGTTTCCAGTAGAAGCAACTGAGATCTGTTCTTGTTCCCACTTAAATAGGTTTGGCCACATCTTTCTCTGGTACTTCAGTGTGGTGTTACACGAGGCTTTATCAATTCACTCACAGATTTAAGAGCAACCATATAAGGGAATTCAACGATGACATAGAGACAGTAAAGCATTTAAATCCACTATTTGCCAGTATCCCTGAGGTTGTCCTTCACCTAGGTTTTTGGATTGACTGCGTAGTGGAGACAGATGAATGTCTTCTGTATATCTTTTCTGTAAGTTCCCTGTGAAAGTCTATTCAACATGGAATAAAAATAACTCTCCTGCCCCAATCCAGGACCTAAGCTTTAATCTCTGCTGGGGGATGGGTCCACCGTCTGAGCTACCCAGCCACTGTTAGCAGGCGCTCTTCAGTCTTCCGAATGAATCTCCACGTTCCACGCTTTTCCTAAGCTTCACTTCAGGTTTGTCCAACAACTGCCCCTCAATCACCAAGGATACCTTGGGACCTAGAGACCAACCTTTGTAGCTTCAGGCCATTCTTAGTGGCCAAGGCTCCGAGAGTGGTGAGGAGGCTGGGGAGAGATGCCTAAGGAAGCCTTAATTTAAATGTAAAAGACGTGAATTAGAAAAGGGACAGATGGAAGCTGAAGAGTAAAATTCTGTGTCTTTCTTGCTCCTTATTCCACCTTCAGAGAATGCCAGAGTCTTTAGGTGGCATCAATGCCTACGGAGCAAAAAGGGTAATAATATCGAAGGCAACTTTTTATTTTTGTGGGAGCAGGAGAAATGCAACGAAGTGTGCTGAAACTGGGCAAAATTCTGCTGGAGGAGCCGGGGGTTGAACCCAGGGCCTCGTACATGCGAAGCACGCGCTCTACCACTGAGCTACACCCCCAACGACCAGGGGCCTTTTGAGGACGCTGTAAAGAGACACTTTGATTTTCAGATTGCTGGGTTTGTTTGCTGATGGTTGGAGAAAGCCCCCTGGGTTAAATTGCACCCTCAAGAATTACTAAACTTCACGAAGATTATGGTCCTGCCGATGCCGCTTCTAGGACTGTCCCACGTCCCCGAGTCTGCTCTAAGGCCCACTCGCAAGCAGGCTGCGTGCACGTTGCTTTTCCCTAGGGGAATCACAGGTTCCCAACACAAATCTCCAGCAGTGCTGGCGCCAATGACGCGCTCCTCAGTCCAGAGGCAGCCACCAGATTTTAGTGGAAGTGGCGAGTGGAACTAGAGCCCGGGAGGCGTGAACGTTCCACCCACACCCTCTGGCCAGCCCGTTGTTAGCTCCCGCATCACCCCAGATGCTCCGATTGGGCGCCATTCTTGTTCCGCACCCCTCAACCCATCACTATCCCTTCCTTGAGGTTTATGTCTGCAGAGGATTTTGAAATAGAGGCTAAACGGTTAAATTGGTCTTTGCCCCTAAAATACAAGAGCGAGAGAGAGAAAACTCATGTCAACTATTTTTCCCCCCTGGGACTTGCTTCTTCAGCAAAGATTGGAGGCCCAAGGACAGACAGCCAGGGCTGGCTGGGGCCTGAGATGACAGACGAAGAGGAGGGTGCCTGGGGTCTGGGTAGTACCACAGACATTAAAAACTCCAGTTGTCTGAGCCAAAGAGTCTTCAAACTCACAGGACGTGCCTTGAGACTGGCCAGTGAACTTCAGCCAAGTCCTCGTGACTTTGCCCCCATCCTCTTTTGGGTCAATAAAATTTAACTCCTTTGTTTTCTCAATCCTGGTCCCAAAGCTTCACAACTCATTTTCTTTCTCTTTAACAGAGAAGGTAGATTTGAGTTTATCTCCTACCTCCTTGTGAATCGATTGGCCAATCAAGCTGATTTCTTTTCTCAACTGACATCATTATCTGACCTTTCTCAGTAACAATTTCAGAAAAAATGACCTTCAAAATTACACCAACTTTCAACAACTGATGTTTTTCCAGACTGGCAACCTTTTAATTGTGGTAACATTAGGGTCTTTCCCATTAGGTATCTCCACCTTAGTGCACCCACCCACCACCAAATCACCCACAGTCCTCCACTACAGTCCTTTGTGCGTAACCCTTACTCTCTTGCCCTTTACTTGCTTTTCAATTAGTGCAACATCCTCTTTGACTCTCAACTTAATGATACTGAGTTGACAGAAGAGCTGGTGAATTTACTTAACTTGGACAAAAGTCATTTTGAAACTGGTGTGTATTTGCTTCAAAGGCAGATCAAGTATTCCCCCCAAATGGACTACTTTTGTCTTAGTGGACACCAGTATTAAAGGAAAATCATTCTTTGGTATTTGGTTGTTATAGCAAAAGTTTAAACATGTTTAAAACAAAATAAGTACATAAACCTATTACATCTGTAAATTTAATAAAATCAAAGTATAGTCCAATTTTCTCTGATAAATATTTAAAAACTGAATTGAGATATGTTATAAGTGTAAAATATATACTAAATTTCAAAGACTTGTTATGAAAAAAGGATGTAAAATATCTTGGTAAATTTTAAAATATTGATTGCAAATTGAAATGATTTGGGGCTTACTGGTTTCAGTAAAATGTTATTAAAATTAATTTCACCTCTTCCTTTTTGATTTCTAAAATGTGGCCTCTAGGAATTTTCCATTGTCTCTATGACTCACATTATATTCCTATCAGAGTAATGAAATATCTTCAGTTTGACTAGATTTCAGGAAACATACTGGTGTAAAGTGGTGTGTCTCAATTGGTAGAGGCTCAGTCTTCAAATGTGAGATTGAAGAGTTTAAGTTCAAGTCCTCCTGGAGAATCATTTTTCCTTTCCCCCACATTATTTCTGTCTCTTATGTGAAAGCTAAATGGAATATGACTTTCTTCTAGAAAAATCTTTAGAGCACTTTGGTGTGTTTCTCCACTTCGCACATTCTGCTCTTTGTTCAACTGGCTTCTGAAAAAAAAGACATAGAGAGGTGGAGGCAAGTTCAAGGTTGCAACAGAATGAAAGTGCTATAAATCTATATATATAAATCCAGTATTTTTCCTTTATCCTCTCTGGGCAGGAAGGCAACCTTGGAAGTTCTGTTAAGGATCAGTTAGATGAGTAAAACAGTGAATTTGCCTCTCATCAGAGGCAATGAAGCAATTCGATGGAACAGGTAGAAAGACAGGATTTGGAGTCTTGAGAAGTTTAGTACTTAGTTGATTGAATATGCAGATGGCGATGGCTTCCACAAAGCTAGCAAACAGGAGAGGAGGAGTGAGAATTCCTTTATTTTCTTTTGTTATGGTTAATGGCTTCTTGGTTTACTTTTGCTTTGGGGCAGTAACATGAAAAAATGGAAATTGGCTTTGGCTATGAGATTTAGATGCCTACAAGGGAGTTTCTTGAGAATAGCTGTCTAAGCACATTATAATTTCAGTCTGGAATTCTGGAGAAGTCTTTGCACATTGAAGGGAGGAAATAAAAACCCTTGGAGGTGCTGGGTATCGAACCCAGGACCTCATACATGCAAAGCATGCGCTCTACCACTGAGCTACACCCCCAGGTTGTGGGTGAGTATTTAGTTATATATTGGGAAATATGCTCATTATCTGTTTCCTTTGGCAAGGTTTAATTCTTGATCAGAAAATTCATTATGTTAAGGCCACCCTTTACAATTTTGCTTTCTAAACTGTTTTGTTTTTGTTTACGGTTATGCTCAAAAATCGAAACTGAATTCTAAACCCAAATTCCCCGCCTTATCTGTCCTCTCCAAAGATCTTCTCACCGTCAATTACCTGTTTCTTTTCTTTTAAATCTTTTGAATTATATTCACAAAAAGTGCAACAATGGAAATTTATCTATAGTTTCTTCTTCTTCCTATGGGTCTTTCTACCTAATAATCTTCATTAGTCATCTGGTCTGTACTAATGTAAGTACCTTTGATCAATAGTTAATCCCTTACTTCACTTTCTACAATAAACTTTGCTTTACTCACCAGCCACTTGCAATCCCTCAAAATCTGAGGGAGCACCTTGACATTCCATGTGCAAAATTAAAATCATTATCACTTATGGCTAATCATGGTGCTTTCCATCCATTCAATATCTTGAGATATGCCTTCACCCAACAGTTAGCTGACAAGTCAAGAAAACAGAAAAGGGAGAGTTAGCGGAGAAGAAAGTATCTATGGATTAAACTCCCTCTTACTCCCTCTCTATTCCTAAGCAAGTAGTGACTTATTGTCACTATAGATGAGTTTGAATTTTCTAAAGTTTTATATAAATGGAATTTTTGCATTTGCTTTTTTTTCGGTCTTGCCTCTTTCACTCATCATAATATTTTGCGATTTGCCCATGTTATATGTGTCAGTAGTTCATTTTATGCTGGTACTATTCCAAGATATAGAGAATATACCACAATTAGTTAGCCATTCACCTATTAATAGACATTTGGGTACAGCTGTTGATTATTACAAGGGATTGCTATGAGCATTTGTGTATAAGCTTTTGTATGGACATGTAGCACCTTTTCTCTTAAATACTTAGCAGTTGAATGGCTGGATCACAAGATTAGCAAACAATTAATTTTTTAAAAAACGGCTAAATTGTTTCGAGGTTGTACTGTTTTCCACTACTGCCAGAAGAGTATGAGAGTTTCATTTCCTCTGCTTTCTTGCCAACACTCGGTATGCCTAGTCTTTTTACATGTTAGCCCCTCTGGCAGTTGTGTAGTGGTGTATCATCATAGTTATAATTTCTTATTTTCTAATGACTAATGATGTTGAGCATCTTTAATTATTTACCACTCTTATATGTTCTTTGATGAAGTATCAGCTTAAATATTTTGTCAATTTTTAAATGGGATTTTCTTATTGTTAACTTTTGAAAGCTCTTTCTATATTCTAGCTGCAAATTCTTTATCAGACAGTTGCCTTAAAAACATTGTCTCTCATACTGTCACTGGTCTTCGCTCTCTGGAACAATTTTTTCACAAAGCAGGACTACATTTTTTAAAAATTCCAAAGTTGGGGAATGGAGAGAGGCCGATAGTAGGGAAAAACTGTTGAATTTTAAGAAAAAGAGCAAGGCTTCTAATATTAAAAGAATGATCGAAACCTCAAGCAAAGACTTCAGCCAGGCCTCGCTGGGATTTGAACCCAGGATCTCCTGTTTACTAGACAGGCGCTTTAACCAACTAAGCCACGAAGCCAACAAAAAGTTGATGTTTGTTTTCATTCTTAAAGGTCGGGGGGAAAAATAAAACGAACGCTAATATTTTGAGATATGTGAAATGGATATGAAATTCAAATGTCAGTGAGTGTCCACATGTAAAGTTTTATTGGCCACCTCAGTCACTGACGAAAGGCTATGACTGACTTCAGGCTACGTGCCACACGCAGAGACCGCTCTTTCTCTTCACCCCGCTGCTGTAAACACTGCAAATCGCAGGAACTCAGTGATATCTTACAGTTTTTTCAGTGTCACATGCATATCTGTACCGTCATAATTTATGATGATGTTTATTACCAGTGCTTACACATATGTTAGATCAATTTAAAAAAAAGTGGACCTCTGTTACCTACTGTTTTATTGACTTATGACAGCCGGTGTTTGTTGTGCAATTACAGTCGTCCCGGTTCTTCCACCCCGTTCCAAATTCCACTGATGTTCAATTCCTTATATAAAATGGCAAAGTGCTTGCATGAACACTACCCCCCTTCTTCCTTATACTTTAGGTTAGTTACAATATGACGTAACACAACGTAAATAATCCGATTTAAATTGTTACTATACTATACGACATTGTCTAAAGAACAATGATATGAATTAAAAGTCTGACACAGACTTTTCAGTAGATAAGCAACCACTAACTTTAATCCGTGGTCGGTCGAATGCCTTAGCTACTGACTAAAATTGAGGTGTGCCGAAACCCGGGATTGAACCAGGGACCTTTAGATCTTCAGTCTAACGCTCTCCCAACTGAGCTATTTCGGCCTCCACAATACCAGGTCTTTCTTTTTCATCCTTTTTCTATACTTGGATCATTTTCAACCTGCCTCTTCAGAAGTTCTGTCTAGTATATTTGCCCTCCCAGAAAGATTTGGAATCTTGTCTTCCTTGCATGCATGTTGGGCCCTATTCCTGGCAACAGGTTATGGTAAGTGGAAGAGGGAAACTTTGAAGAGAGATGACAGCATGGGATTCATTGGCAAGCCTGTTATTCACATCCCATCAGTTGGGATGTGACACAGCTTGGAAATGAAAGGAAGTGTTTGGGGGGGGGTCTCCTTATTTTTCTCTTCTTTCTCATAATCTCCAAAAATGCTGAGAGGAGGGATTCAATGACGCTCTAACATTTCTTTATTTCTTATATATATATATACTTAAAAGAACAAGTGTGTTAGGGAAAGGGACAGGGAAGTAAAGGACGCTGCATAGATGCAAGCGGGCAGGAAGAGCTGCCGACGCTCTAACATTTCTGGGAGAATACAACAGACATGATCATGACCAGACTAAACACTCATCACAATACTCTCAACTTACAGAAAAGCACTGCTAGAAAATTTTAGATGAGGTATCTCATCACAACAGAATTTCTTATATAATCAAATAGTGTGTCCCTGTAGTGACCAAAGGAATTAAGTCTTGCAAAAAAAAAAAAAACTTGCTTAAAACTATTAATTAGTCTTTGGAGGAGAGGGATTGAGCGAAGACTCAAGGACATTGGTGGCAACATCAATAGTTAATTTTAAATCAAAATTTTAAAATTAAAAATGTTAATCAACAGTTAATGTTTTTAAAAAGCAAATGATTTTGCATGATTTTCATCGACTTGAGTTCACAGATGTCACCTGTACCTTTTCCTGGTGGGTCACCATGGTTACCATCCAAAGTTGCATTTAAAGTCTGCAGCAGGCTTTATAAATTCAGGATGCTCAATTCAGGCTTTATGAATTGAGGATGCTCAAATCCAAAATACATCCCCTTCCTTAAGTTACCATCCAACACACCCAAGGCAAAATTGTAACATTCTATTAAGCACAGGCAAAAAAGTCGACTCCTTCCTCTGTAGCTCTGTGAAAGGTGTCTCATTAACGCAAAACAAAACACCGGTAAATGGTCCCAAAAGTAACCTTTTTCCTTATCCCCAAGCCCTCAAATCTGTATGTGTCAACCGCATTGCTATCTCTAGTCTGTCTCCTCACTTCCATCCTTTTAAATAGTCCATATGAGAAGAGTATTTCTCTGTTCAGACTCCCGCTGAGAAAAGTGTGGGACGTAAGCAGTAAAGGAGAACGCCATAAACGTCCCTAAAAATCTCCAGAAGAAAACTGGGTGTCGGAGGACTTCCGCATGTGAGTCAGAAACAAGAATGGAAGGACTGGAGAACCAGCACTCCGATTTACACGCGCTACCGGCAGGTTAAAGCTTGATGCGCTATCCGAGGTGCTGACCTAGCATTGTTGAAAACTCTACTCAAGTCTGCCTGTCTTACCTTTCTGTCTCATGGCTTTCTTATAGTCGCAGCCCAACGTGCTAAAATCAGTTGCTGCCTCAGATACATAAGCGCAAAGCTCCCGGCGGAAGCTGTTTCCAAGTTCAACGTTGCTTCCCCCGGAAGTCCCTCGCGGATCCCCACCTGGCATTCCGGTTGCTCTTCAAGGGGTATCGATTTCTGCACTAGTGCTCAGCAAAGAAGTGAACCACATAAGCGCCCTACAAAGTGTTTAACCTGTTTACCCAGAAAGGAAAAAAGCACCTAGTAGCTCTCAAACTATGCTAATCTGGAACAAAACAAGCCAGCCCGCGCTCTCTCTCTCTCCCCCTCCCTCCCCAGAAAAGCAAGAGATTTATTGATAGACATGAGGAAGGACAGGAAAGCTCTCTGAACAGGGAAGGTTCCCTAAAGGGTAGCCTCTGAGGGGGTGAGAAGCAAGTGCTTATGTGGGTATAGCAGGCAAGGAGTGGGGGTTTGGGTTTTGGGTGTCTCCACGCTGTATCTCTTGCTGATTGGCTGGGCCCAACGGTCTCTTAGGTTACCGGGACCCCCCCGAGGATTCCACATTACCTGGCCTGCCTTCCAGAACCAACTTTGGCCCATTGCTATTATGTTGATGTTCTGAACGTTCCATTCCATTATTATTATTATTATTTTATTTTCTTGCATTGTTCATTTTTGTACAATATTTGATTTCTCCCCATAAATCTCCCACCACCATAACAGCCATGAACCGTCGCCATAGTCCCTTGTGCAGATGCCCTACCGGGACGTTCCTGGGTGGTGGCCAGCAAGTGCCACGCAGGAAGACAGCCCGGGGCGTCCCTGGAGGGCCCCGCCTGTAGGAAGAGCCTGGCTGTGGGGAGCGCTTTACAGCTCAGAACGCAGCGTCTCTTCTTTCGAGGGGTGGGGCAGAAAGGGTGGGGCAGAACTGAGGAGACCCTGATCTGCTGTAGTAACCTAAACCCTGGACGCCCTGCAGGTAACAGTGGCACCTCTTACTGAGGATATTTTCAGCCACATGGGCAGGGGGTGTAGCTCAGTGGTAGAGCGCGTGCTTAGCATGCACGAGGCCCTGGGTTCAATCCCCAGCACCTCCATGTGTCTGGTGGTTTCAACCTGCCAGTTTAGAGGGGTCGCCGTGAGGCTTGTGAAAAGTAAACGACCCGTGGTGTTTTTTATGACAGTCAAATATGGATGGGTGAGGAAGGATAAGGAAAATCCAAAAAATCGAGTAATTTTGTGCTTGTCTGTCTATGTCTATGACAGAATAAATAAAACTATTCTTGTTACGGCAACTTTCCCAGAGAAATCAGGCGGCACTCAGAGAGGTGGAGAGAGAGAGATTTAATTGTCACACCGGCGGGTCCAGTGGGATAACTCCCAAAAATCTGAGCCCCGAATGACAGGAATTGCAAGTTTTTATACAGTTTGCATAAGGAAACTTACCTACCCTATCCATCATAAACTTTATTGTTTAGGAAGGGGGTCAAGGTAACCATGGCTACTATTGTGGACAAGTAGTACAGAAAGTACAGTTTCCCAGCAGCTTTCCGCCCCAGCAAGGAGCAGTACCCAAGCAGTGAACTTAGCAACTTTAGCAACTTTCATTTCCTGCTTGCAAAACTATGAATTTCCTACTTCATTCTCACTCCACAATGACATATACTGCAAAGGGAGAGGAGGCTGGCGTCAGAGGAACACACACCGCGGTGTTGAACCGGGTGGGCTAATGGGCATGCAGTTCACGTCGGCTTAGACACCAGCGGAGAAGACTCGTGGAGGTGCTGGGGATTGAACCCAGGGCCTCGTGCATGCTAAGCACGCGCTCTACCACTGAGCTACACCCCCTGCTGGCGCCCCTGAAAATATCCTGAATAAGAGGTGCCACCGTTACCCGCAGGGCGTCCTGGGTTTAGGTTACTACAGCAGATCAGGGTCTCCTCGGTTCTGCCCCACCCTTTCTCAGGCCCTCGTGAGGTGAGACGCTGCGTTCCGAGCTGAAAGGCGCCTTCCCGCAACCATGCTCTTCCTCTGTTGTTATGACTCTGTCCAAAGCATGCACAACACAAAGTCGAGCCCACGACTTGTGTGGGGACCCCCTCTGCAGCTGTCTCCTTTTTAAGATTCCCCTCAGCCTTCCAGACCTTCCTCTATTTTTCTGACTAGAACAGTGGAGCATGTACGTAGTTTCCGTGATCTCCACAACCGCTCTGTAACTGTGAAGGGGGTGGGGGAGAGACAGGGAGGGGAGGAGGATTCAGGCTCAGTGCAAAGGCCAAAGAGAAAAGCCTAAAAATTAGAAACTCACTGCTCCCCCCGCCCCAACAGGTTCTTCCTCCAAGTTTTGACTCATGTCCATAATCCCATTACTTTTGCTTTCTTTTCAGTGTCCTTGGCAATTTTCTCCCCTGGCCTACAGCTTTGGTTTTAACCAGCAACGTCCAACTGTGATGGGATTATGGAACCACAGAAAAGCCCACTTGCAAAATTTTGCTTTTTTTAGTTTTTGCAATATGGGGATTGCCTGCTTTAGAAGTCCGAATTCTCAAGAAACAAATGTTTGCAACAGATGACACAGCGATGGTGCCACTGAACTGGAAGTTGAGTGTCATCTGACCATTTGGGGTCTCTCGTACCAATCGATGGGCAATGAAGGAGCTTATTCTACTGGCTGTGGTGACTGATTCTGACACCAGCTATAAATCAGGCTGTTGCTATTAAGTGAAGTTGTAACAGGGGGGTTCCCAGAAGAGGGGGAGGTTCCAGGTTCCCTGCCCCACCCAAGGGAGGGTGGAGCTGAGCAGAGAGGAAGAGAAACTGGAGAGGAGACTAGGGAAGGAAGGAAACAGGATGGGGAGCCAGAGGAGACCTGGGGGAGGCACAGGGCGCAGAGAGACATGTGAAGAAGCCGCACTGGCTTCCTGGTCCTGGATTGGTTGGGAGAGATGTGGGTGAGAGACCCTTGGGGAGACTGACAATGGCAGCTTTCATCTTGATTTTGATTTTGCTCTTTTCCTCCTAGACTTGTCTGACTGTTTCTGAGCCTTTTCTATGGGTCCCTGCCAGAAGGTGCTTTATACTTGGGGTAGGCTTACGGGCCTTGCTTCATGCCAATCCCATTTGGGTGGACTTTTACTCATAAGGAGATGGGTAACTTTGGGTGCTTGATTTGAAAACTCTATTCTTTGTCTTGTCTGTATTGCACACTATTGCATTAAAGTTTCTTTCTACTAAAGGTCTTACATGTTTTGTCTTAATGGGCGGATGGCAGAACCTATTTATTTAGAGCAGGCAGTTTTGGGAGTTCTGGGGTGCCCCTCTCCCTGCCCTATAACAAAGTTACAAAGGAATATGAGCAATTCAAGGAGATTTCCTAGGCATCTTTAAGTAATCTTGTGTGCCATAACAAAAATAGATGGAAAACTATAGTAGCTTGATGAAGATTATACTACTGTAATAGAACCTTCAAGTGTGAAGATTTGCATCACCAACCAGAAAAAGAAACTCTCCCACCTGAAGTGCTTACTAAAGGCAAAGTGAACATGGAATGAGGCAGAGAGGAGAGAGTTGTAAATACCAGTCGGTTGCAGACACAGCACTATAATAGTTATGAATATTCTTCCTTTGCATTCTTTGGCTTACAGCTGCATCAGTCCGATTTCTGCCACATTGCAGTCTCCCTGTGTGTGTCTGTGTCCAAATTCCTCTCTTCTGTATTTCCTATGAAGATACAGAAATGGGAGGACTTCCCAAGATAAATGGGAACATTGTTTACCACTAAAGGAGTTAGTGGAGATAAAAGATTTAGAAGAAATTGAAAAATACTGGTGAAGCCCTGAAGGCAGAAGACAGAAATCTCTACGGCATGGAAACAATCCCAAGCAGGGATTATTTTGAGATCTGGGGCTATGATCCTCCTGTTCTGAAGGGGAATTATAAATCTAGGGCAAAAAGATGAGTGCCAATGATTTTTCTGCTGCCATAGCTTGAAAGAAATGCCATGCAGCCATTGTTTCCCTTCAAGAAGAGTAAAAAACCAGCAGTTGCACACACGATCTCCCACTCGTTCAATCAGGGTTCTGTATCTGGTATTTGTTATGATTCAACATTGGGCTAGTCACTTGATTCAAAGATGGGAATCATGTCCGTAGTTCCTCAACTCAAGGAACTGGGGCTGGAGCGGTCAGAGGCTCCCTGCTCATGTGCTGTGCTCCGGTCTTACCAGTCACAGTGTAAAGTGATTTCATAAGATGGAAAATGGAGGCAACTAACGTGACTGGAAGCAAGAGATAATTTTCATTTTGCACATTTGATGTTGAAGGCTTTTTGATTTTTTAAGGAGTTATTTGGGGGCTCTATTTATGGATTGGTGGTGGGCAAAGCAGGGTATAGAAGATAAAGTTAGAAGTTAACTGTAGGTAGATAATAACTGAGCACATGAGAATAGACTAGAGGGCCACTGACAATGGATAAGTTGGTGTAAATTTCAGGAAAAAGACACTGAGGACAATTACTGGACAAAAGCAGTTGACTTAGAGGGAGCATGTCCCAAATCTTTTTTTTTTTTTGGGAGGGGGGGAAGTGATTTGGAGAACACTGGACAATCCAAAGAGTAGAACTTAAGGAACATATTTGAAATGTTTGAATTTTAATGTAGACAATATAATTGGAAGTTTCGGGGCAAGAATCATCTGGGAGGACTAGTTGGATTTGAGAAATTTTTAAAAAGCTTTTTTTGATTGATGCCAGACTTGGCAGAGCAGTCCTTCTGGTCCCTGGTAAGTTAATTCTCATCTGAGATTTTTCCCAACCCCTGTGGTAGAAAACAGCTAACCCTGTGCATACAACTGACTGGAATAAAACCAAAAGAATGTTGGTGAGTAATTAAAATTCCTTCCCTTTGACATGTTACTTGTAGAAGTTACTTATTTTTAGAGTAAGTTCCAGTTACTTAATTCCAGTTGCTAGTTTTTAGACCTTTAAGTGAAGTCCTAAAGTGGAATCCATGACTGAACATCCATCAGGGGGAGGATGCAGTGGAAGTGTGTGTGTGTGTGTGTGTGTGTGTGTGTGTGTGTGTGTGTGTGTGTGAGAGAGAGAGAGAGAGAGAGAGAGAGAGAGAGAGAGAGAGAGAGAGAGAAGAATCAGGCACGTGCGTGACTTCAAGACTCCAAGTGAGAAGTGAAATAAGTTGTCACTCACATTTTGGGGAGACTAAGTATTTGTAACATATATTAAGCTTATATATATACGTATTCACACACATATATTCTTTGTCTGTTTTGGATACTATCCTTTAACAGATATGTCTGTTGCAAATATTTTTTCCCACTTTTGTCTTTCAGTTCCCTTGTAAGTGTCTTTCACAGAGCAATTTTTAACTGCAATGAAGTCCAACGTAATTGTTTCGTGGATCGTGCCTTTGGGGTTACCATTTTTACGTTTGAAGAGTAGCTCTTCTCTCCTGTATCATTTCTGAAACCAGAGACAGGGATCTTGTTCCGCGGGGCTGGTGCAGCGGGCCTGGGGGCGAAGACCAGGGCGAGGAGGGCGCCGGTGCGCCCAGGCTGCGGTGCAGCGCGCGGGCTGCGCATCCGGGCTGTGCCGGCGGTGTTCAGGCCCCTGCTCGCGCTCTGCAGCCGGGAGAAAACTCCAGACCAGAGAAGAGGCAGAGAAGGGCACATGGATTAAGGAAGCGGGGAACAAGGAAACACGGGTCCTTAAATCTAAGATTCTCCACGCAGCCAAAGTTCACAGATGGCCGCTGCGGGGCAGGTGGACCGGACGACACGTGTGTGGGTTGAGCGTTGCTTTTGGGGACAAAAATCCGAGCAGGTTCTTCCTGTTTGCATCGGGACAGCTTTTTTTTTTTCCCCCTCCGAGAGGGGGCAAATTGGGAACCGCAGCTTCAAAGATTCATCTGAACATTCAACCCGCTTAATGGCAAGGAATTTGGTTGCATTTTCCATGAGTCTCTGACTAGTGGAGCATTCTTCAAAGAGTCTTGAAAAAAACCTTCATTATTTCCGCCTAGGGTTCTATTTAACCAACTCGACAAAGAACAAAGGTGCTGAAGCTAAGACAATTGTGCTCTGGTCTCGTTAAGGACACGAGCCGGATGTCGGTGCGTCTCGGCCGAGGCCGCTAGGATGTCATCGGGCCAGGCTTTAATTTAACGAAGCCGTAATTGATCTTTAAAGACCAGCACTGTCTGGTGAAAATCAAAATAACAAAAATTACACGAAAGGCTGCAAGGTGTTAAGAGGACTGGAATCCTACCCAGCCCTCGTCCTTTGTAGGGGGATGTAGCTCAGTGGTAGAGCGCATGCTTCGCATGTATGAGGTCCCGGGTTCGATCCCCGGCATCTCCAAAACACCTTTTATTTCCTGTTCTTATCCAGTCTTGCCTCTGGCCTAGATTTATTAGGTAAGATATTTTAGTCCTTTCTCATTTTGCCATTATCATTTTCTTTAAATCGATCTATAAGTAGATTTCTCTTCATTAGGGTTAACTCCCCACCACCATACTGCCTGCTTCCTGGAAACTCGCTTTGGGTTGCTTTATTATGCAGTGAGCAGTAGAAAGTCAGAGGGACAATTCAGAAGTAGATTCATCCTCTGAATGCATCCAGAAAAGCGAAATAAAATTGTGTATGAAAAAATGATTGCGCTCAATTAAATAAGGTCCTATCTATTTCCAATGGAAAATAATCAGTAAAAATAAAGTATCTCTTTGATTTTTTAAGGGGGAGAGGAAAGTGGCAAACTTTTTTAATATTGAGAGAGAAGTTGCAGATCATATTCAAAGTTCCACCTTAGGACCATATGAGGAATTTCTTCACATGCTATAGTTACCAATGTAGCTATCATTTTAATTCTCACTGCATCTTTGGCTTTACTCGAGGTTTCTGTGCAGAACTGGTTAGATTCAATAAAGGAGGTTTGGGAAAGTAGTAAGGTTTAGAAGGTGGGAACGGAAGGCAGGGTGGGTTAGAAAGCAATAAAAGGTTCCCTGACAGCACTGAGGATCTAATGGAGGTTGCATTGTGAGCAGTGATTATTAAGTGAATTCTTAGGCTCATGTGATTTCTGCATTGCTCTTATTTCATTCCTTGATTCAGTTGAGTGCTTTGGGATACTGGCATAGTAATAAGAGCAATGCATTATTTGGGCTTACATTTAAAAATACACTAAAAGTGGCAACATGTATTTCTCTGTTAAGAGCAAATCAGTCTTTTATATAATTAACATTTCTTGTTGGGTGGCTTTTCTCTCTTACTATGTAACTGTGCTAAACTTGGAGATACAACTGAGTTTCAAGGAGGGAAAACAAATACGTAAACAATATTTGTGACTCTATCATAATACCATGTTTTACATATTTTACAAATGTAAAAAGAATCACTGGGATCCAGAGGAGGGTAGGAGCAACTGTTTTTGAGGAGGTAGATCAGGAAAAAATTCACAAAAGAGTTAGAGAGAATAAGGAGGACCTTTACAGCTTGAGTGAGGGTCAGATGCTAGTCTAGTCATAATAAACTTCATGCAT
The DNA here is from genome assembly GCA_004024925.1 of Scalopus aquaticus. Lineage (NCBI taxonomy): Eukaryota > Metazoa > Chordata > Mammalia > Eulipotyphla > Talpidae > Scalopus > Scalopus aquaticus. Next base: position 50,822 of record PVIJ01003361.1, on the reverse strand, counting down.
GTGATGTGAACATCTTCCCCAGATGTTTAACTAGACTCGAGGACTCCAGCTGTGTTTTCTAACTCACCACACAGAGACTGTTAGGCTGCTAGAGAATAGCACACTACTGTGAAAATTAAAGCTGCTCTTAGTATCAAGTAGACCTTCAATACCTCGCCTAGGACCTTGCCCAGCGTCTCCACTGCCTTCCCCTCAGCACAAGGCCTGAGAAGATCTGGCTGCTGTTACTTCTCCACACACTTACGCAGAATCAAGTTCAACAGCATTTCTATCCTTCCCAACTGCTTTTGCCTAGGGATTAATTTGGTGACCTCTTCAGAGAAGACAGAAGGAGCAAGATTAACAGAATCATTAATAACTTGGTCATTTTGGGAAGCTAGGACTTCAGAGAATTCCAGTCCAGCCCTTCATTTTAGAGGCAAGGAAACGGACGCACAATGAATAGGTATCACCCTATTCTCTGCTGTATTTCCCTAGTAGAAGTTACAGAAGCATTTTCAAAATGTCATCATTTTCTAGAACGATCTAATCCTATTTTCTGTCCCTTCATCAGACGCTACCTCTTATTTTAAACATAAAAATTCCATTAAAGTCAGGTTATTTACTTCTTTCACCACGTTTCATAAAGTGTACCTTTCTGTGTCTCCATCTTGGATATCCATCTGCCTACACATCCTCCCATACCACACAGAAAGTCTGGTTTCATCTCAAACTATGTCTCCATAGTTTTACCTTTTCCAGAATATGTACAGCTGGAATCTCACAGTGTGTTCACCTTTTCAGATGGGCCTCTGTCACTCACTGCTATGAATTTAACATCCATCCTCTCTGTCTTGTCTGTGCTTGATAACTCATTGCTTTTTTAGTGTGAAGTAATATCCCCTTACCTGAGTATCCCACGGTTGGTTTATGCATTCACTTATTGAAGGATAGTCGATGGCTCCAAGGCTCGGCGGTTATGGAGAAAGGGGCTGTAGACATCTGTGCAAGTTTTTGTGTGGACATAAGTTCCAACTCGTTTCAAGTAAATACCGAAGAGTGTGATTACAGGGTGACTATATGTTTAGCTTTTAAAGAAACTGCCGAGCTGTGGTCCAAAGCAACCGGGTGGCGCCGCATCTCCAGCAGCCCCGCGAGTGATAGCTCCTGTGCTGCAAGTCCTTTCCAGCATTTGTGGTTGTCACGGGGGTCTGTGTGCAGCGCCAGCAAGACAGTGCAGGTTCCTGCGACCTGGGAAGGCGGGCGAAGGTGGAGTCCTGGGGCCCTCGGTGGCTTTTTCAGGTTTTTCATGTTTTCTCCAGCATTTGTAGAGAGGCAACCAGGAGCAGGGCGGGGGGTTGGGGAGTTGGGGGAGGAGCCGTGAGGCTGGCAGGCCTCTGAGCCCCCCCACCCCCACAAATCTTCTCTCTTTCTGGGCCTTCTGGGGTTCTCTCTCGGTCTCTGCTTGGTACTCCGCCCCACAGTCCTTTGCTGCCATGCTCTGTTCTCTGCCTGCTCTCTGATGCTGTAGCTCTGTCTTGGCTCAGGTGTCCCCACTTAGGCCCACCCACACCCCGCTCAGGTGCCGCCAGCAGGCACGTATGTAGGACCGCATGTAGGCCCGCATGTAGGCTGCATGTAGGACCGCACGTAGGCCGCATGTAGGACCTCATGTAGGCCGCATGTAGGCCCACAGGCTCAACCATAGGTGCTCATGGAAGGAGGGTGGAGAAACCTGATCACTTTATCACCCTGCAGGCTGTCTCCCCAAATGGGTCAAATGGGCTTTTCTCATCGTGCCCATAATAGGCCCATGTCACCTCACTGTGACAGCAGAGGTCAGGTGACGCCCGTGAGTCTCAGAAGGCCCATTGCCATGACTTTTGAAGCAGACTCTTTGGAGTTAAAAGCAGCCGGAGCACCGGAAGCTAGAGAAGCTTCTGCCCTTGTCTGACGCCTTCATCCTTGGTCAACATGAAGAGATCATGTCCGGAGCATCGGCCCTTCATCCTCCACAAAGAAGAAATCACTGTTCTCCCTCTTATGACCCAGAGAATGTAGTTTGGGACTGGCACCCAGTTCTGGGTATATCTACGAGTCTCTTCTTTATTTTTGGAGAAAGGGTGAAGTCACCGTCCTCCTGGTCTGTCATGTGAAGTGTCCTCAACTCTATCCTTGATGTCCCAGGTCCCTAAATGCAGGATAAATACCCCTAGTCTACTGCATTATTCTTTAGAATTTACAATCATGTGAATTCCCCATATGAATGCTACAAAATGGATGTTTCCTTTGCTCACCCATCTGGGGCTGTTTTGACCACTCAGCCGGAGAAGAGCCCAGAGAGATACAGGATGATTTTCTCTGCTCCCTGACATAGGGGCTTTGGTTTATGGCAAATCTTGTAGATATTGTAACAGGGTGGTCCCCAGGGAAAGGGGAGGTTCCAGGTTCCCTGCCCCACCCAAGGGAGGGTGGAGCTGAGAAGGGAAGAGAAGCAGCAGCTGAAGAGGAAACTGGGGAAGGAAGGAAGCAGGATGGGGAGCCAGAGGGAGACCTGGGGGAGGCACAGGGAGCAGAGAGACATGTGGCAAAGCGGTGCCTTGGACTTGGGCAAACTCTCCCACTTTAAGAGGGTGGTCCTCAGGAAAGCGGAGTGTCCCAGGTTCCCTGCCCCACCCAAGGGAGGAGCTGAGCAGGAGAGATAAGAAGCTGGAGGAGAGAGAGGGAGAAACACGGAGAAAAAGGGAGCAGGATGAAGGCCAGAGGAGGCCCAAGGAGCAGAGAGACATGTGAAGAAGCTGCACTGGCCTGGACTGGTTGAAACAGATGCGGGTGAGAGACCCGTGGGGAGGGGACTATGGCCATGTTGATCTGGATTTTGATTTTGTTCTTTTCCTCACAGACTGTCTAACTGTTTGTGACCCTTTCCTATGGGTTCCTGCTGCCGAAATGTGCTTTAGACTCATGGCAGGCTTTCAGGCCTTGCTTTGGGCCAATCCCATTTGGGTGGACTTTTGCTCACGAGGTGATGGGTAATTTTGGGGTGCTTAGTTTAGAAACTATATTCTTTGTCTTTTCTGTATTATTACACTAATTGTATTAAAGTTTCTTTTCCACTTAAGGTCTTACATGTTTTGTCCTGATGCGGCAGATAGCAGAACCTATTTAGAACAGGCAGGTTTTGGATTTCTGGGGGTGCCCCTCTCCCTGCCCTGTAACACCACCTCAGTGGCCCTGTTTTGGGCCAACCCTGTATGACTGGGCATTTACCCACGAGGGGACGGGTAACTTTGGGTGCTTGATTTGGAAACTATATTCGTTCCCTTCTCTCTGTTGCACAATAATCATATTAGAGTTCCTTTCTGTTAAAGGTCTTATGCACTAGAGTATGTTTTGTTTTGATGCAGCAGATGGCAGAACCTATTGAGAATGAGGACAGAGGGAGCTTCCCGAGCCCAAGGTCGTGGGACCTAGATTTTCTCCTATGCTATTTTTTTTAAAGATTTAATTTACTTATTTATGCATATAAGACCTGGTGTGGGGCCTCCCTGGTGGCGCAAGGGGTTAAGTCTCAGCATATGAAGTTACTGGCAGCCACTGAAGCATGAGTTCGATCCCCGGCCAGGGAGCTGACCCACATGGCACAGTAGACCTCTCCTGTCTCCCCGCTGCTCCCCTCAGCAGTGCAGTTCAGTGGATCCGCCTGTTCTGCTCCCCACTCTGTCTCTGGTGAATTCTATCACCCCCCTACACCCCAGCTTTTTAAAAAAAGATTTATTTATTTTTGCATATAAGAGCTGGGGTGCAGGCCAGAAGTGTGGGATGATGAGAGGATTCACCAGAGACAGAGTAGGGAGCAGAGCAGGTGGATCTACTGAAGTACACTGCTGAGGGGAACAGGAGGCGAGGCAAAGGAGGTCTGCTGAGCTAGGTGGGAAGCTCCATGGCCGGGGATCGAACTCCTGTTTCAGCGGTGCCAATAGCTTCATAGTGCTGAGACTTAAACCCTTGGGCCACCAGGGAGGCCTCCTCCTATGCTATCTTTAATGAGTTTTATAATTTTGAAATTTATAGTCACCTCTACGAACCTTTCTTGAGTTGATTTTGGTGAAAGGTGTAAGAACTGTGTTGCTTCAATTTGTTTTAAAATAAGAAAATCCAAGGTGTTCCAACACCATTTGTTATCAAGACCATCCTTTCTCTATAGTATCCATCACCTTTGTTCCTTTGTCAAAGAACAGTTGCCTTTGTCTGTTCTTTTTTATGACAAAAGGTTCTCCAAAGTATTGTTTATAATTAATGTCTCCTCTTCTTTGTCTCATTGTCTCCACACAATTTTTCCACCAAGGCTTCTAGTCCTTTTTCAATTAGTTCAAAGTAAATCCAATGATTTCTGTGATGACAAAAGGGCACCTCCTTGTGTTTGTTTAACTTGAATGGCATCTAACGCAGTTAGCTGTGCATTCTTAGTCAAAACGCTCTCTGTAAATCCTTCTATATCTCTGAGCATTTTCTCTTAGAGTTTTTTGCTGGACTCTTCCCCTTTGTTTGACTTCTAAATGCTGGGGGGTCTCAGAGACCTGTCTTTGGGTCCCATCTCTTTTCTCTGTGCACATTCTTTAAAATTTTATTTTATTTAGTTATACATAAAAATAGATTAATTATGTTTGTTATATATAATGACAAGTCAATTATTTATAAGTCAATTAATTTTACTTTCATTTGAAGTATAATTGACATGATATTAGTTTCAGGTGACCATAATTATTCCATATTTGTAGTAGGTATTGCAAAATAGGGTTAGTTGACATCCATCATCATACACAGTTGCATTTTTTTCCCTTGTGATAAGAACTTTTAAGATTTACTGTCTTAGCAACTTTCAAATGTGCAATACAGTATTATTAGCTATAGTCACCAAGCTATACACTACACTCCCAAAGCGTATCTATTTCCTAACAGGAACTGTCTATCTTTTGAACCACTTCACTTATTTATACACCTCCCCCATCCCTAGGAAAACTATCTCAGGCTGGAAATTATGTTTTATGGAAATTGTGTTTAAATTCCTGATTTTTCAAATAGTTATATATTGAATTAATTGTCAATAAAGTCTTAGCTTAGTCTCAATAATGTACACCATTTATACATTTTCCCACTTCTTCTAATGAAATTACCAAGCTTAGTCAAATTTCATGATTTCTCACACTAGGATCTCCCAAAGAGTTACTATTGAAAATATTCTCTATTTATTCATCTACACAAGCGTCTTTGGCCATCCACTCATTTTTATTTTTCAAAATGATTCAAATGTTAACTTATGCTGGGCATGGTAATCAGCACAGATGTTCAAGTAAGGACAACACAGTCTTAGCTGACCTTCCAAGGGCCCCGAGATCCTTAACTTCCTGGTATTACACCCCTGTGTACCGCCCCCTAACCGCTTCTTGAACCAATACCCACTAGGGGAGGAACTGAGGCCTCCTACCTCTGTGTGACTGGGGCATCTTGGAAGCAGGTCTTCCAGGCCAGGCCAGCCTTCAGAGGATGCCAAGGCCGACAGACATCCTGAATTCGGCTTCATGAGACACTGGACACCACTCAGCCAACCAAACCACCCTGGAGTTCCTGAATCACAGTCTGTGAGATCATAAACATCTATTTTTTTTTTTTTAAATCCACTGAATACTGGAGTGGTACTCAGCAATAGAAAATTACTATTCCCAGCAAACTCTTTTAAAAACAATTCTCTTCAGTAAATAATCATCATTTACCCCAAAGATGATTTTTATCAGGTTCTCTCAAACTTTCAGACTGTTATGAGAGACCACATCCTCAAAATCAAGCAGTAATGATAAACTCAGATTATGTTTCTCCTCTCTTCACCTGAAAACAACTGAAGTATTTCTAGACACATCTATACTGTCTTAACTACCAGAGTCGTGGACCTTTAGTTTAAATATTCACTGGCAAGGGAAGGGAAATTCGTAATTATTTAAGAGCACTAGTGACTTATGCAAACTCTCTGCCTCTGACGTCTCTACTATAGGAACAAAATTCAGGTTCTTTCAGCGAGGTCAAAAGATGAGAAATGCTGGTATCATCAAACCTATGTCTTGAGCCTTCTCTCCACGTGCTCCTGGTCCCAGTAACTCCGGGTAGAAGAATGGAAGTGAAATTCTGTAACAGAAATCCCCCCATTGAGTCTTGGTTTTCTAAGAAAAGGTGCACAGGAGCTTTCTGGAGTCCTGGGATTGGGTGCAGAAATGGGAAGAAGAATTGGGGGGTGGTAGTTGAGTAGTTTCCATAGTCAAAGTCAGCCTCTGGCAGTGTTTCCTGGAAGGATTTTTTTCTTTGTCCCATGCATCTTTTGCAAAAAGAAGAAAAAACGCTCAGAAAAGCAGCGTCTGGGAGGATTTTTCTTACTGAGAATTCCCAGCACCGGTGTGCTATCAGTTACGATATGTCTGCAAGAGACAAGTTAAGCAGAATTCCTTGGTAATAGGTTCCCATAGAAGAGATGAAAATTATAATACTCCTTGACTAACGGACGAAATGAATTTTTTTCAAGTAAATTCCTCTTTTATTTCATGAAGGCAGTTCAGAAAACTGCTAGCTCACATAGTGGGGATGTAGCTCAGTGGTAGAGCGCATGCTTAGCATGCATGAGGTCCCGGGTTCGATCCCCAGCATCTCCATCCTTTTGTGCCCGTTCCCAGGAAATGTCTACCTTGAAGTCACCACCGCATTCCTGTAGAATCCGAAAATTAGTTCTCTCGCCTCCAGGTACCTATTTTTGGCTCCGGTTATGCTTGGAATCCTCCCTTTTAAAAATTGTATCCCTTTCTGATCTCGGCAAGGTTTACATGGAGTCTTCCAGAAAGCCAAATCCGGAGTCCCCATTCCATGAAAAAAAAAAATATTGACAATGATCCAAGTAATCTGACTCTAAATTAGATTTGGGTGCGAGGGTTGGGACGATCGGTTGAGTTCCTTTCTCAGATTTCACATTTGAAGGTGGGAGGGAACAAGATGGATCTCGCCTGCAGCAATCTGGAAAGAAAATGCGCGCTCCCCAGGGTGGAGGTTGTGAAAACCCTGGGTAAATTTAGCTTCTCGGAAAAGTGGCTGTTCCCGCAGAAATCGAACACAAACGGGTGCAGTGGAAGCTTTGGACACCGGCTGCGTTTACTTCATTGCATTTTGCCAGTGAATCCACGGCGTCCGCAAAGGATTTGGTCCTTTCTGCACCGATCTCTTCTGCAACCTCCAAATTTGCCTCTCTGACTTTTTTTTCCTTCAGTTTTTTAAAGTCCACTTCTCTTTGTAAACTGGCCCTTTATGCCATCCATGAGGGCGAGGACTTTCTCTGGCCGGCTCCTTTGTGTATTGGGGCGGGGGGTGAGGAGGGTGGTGGGGACGGGGGAGGTCTATTCCCTTTCCTAATAATGCAGCATCGCGGCACTTTCATCTCAACTTCCCATTTGTGAAATTCTCATTAGCAAGTGAAGCTTGAGCAAAGTCTTTTGTGGCTCGATTTGGTTAGGTTTTTTTCAGCTCTGGAGGCACAGGCGGCCTGGCCTGGTCGGGTTAAGTCCAGGCTCAGCACTAGCCGGAGGGATGTACCAAATTCTTGCAGTTATGGGATCCCCGCCTTTTTTTAAATAAAGACTTTTCCACCAGAACCACCATCTTCCAGGAAATCGTTAAATAGACCAGCACAAAGGGAAAGAGGTGAGGTGGCCACTGTATGTTCTCTGGGCCTTTCAGAAAACTTAGTTATTCCTTTGGCCACATCCAGGGGAACCTACAAGAAAGGTGCTATTGTAGACACCAAGGGGGATGGGCACTGTTCAAAAAGGGACACCCCCACCTGTTACCTTGGCAACACTGGGAGTCTCTAATGTTACCCAGTATGCAGTGAGCATAGTTGCCAACAACAGGGGCAAGGGAATGGACGTTGGTATTGAGCGCATTAATCATTAATTATAAGTGCCAAGGGAACTTCCTGAACAATGTGAAAGAAAATAAGGAGTTAAAGAAAAGGAAGCCAAAGAGAAAGGTACTTGGCTCAACTGCGGAGCCGGCCTGCTGCACCCAGGGCTGGGCCTGGCTGGACTTCCAGGCAAAGGGGCCTCAACCGCCACGGAAAGTCGGGAAGGAGGCACCACGAGGCAGAAACCAGGCTCACGCAAAGCCGGGAGCTGGAGGTAGGGGTAGAAGTGATTAACATAGTCCTTAAAACAGCTATGAAATGAAAACTCCTTAGGCGCCAACTTCTAGAGCAAGTAACAGAGCCCTGTAGAGTATCAGGAGGCTCAGGCCAGAAGCCACTGGAGAGAATCACTGGCCCCTGCAGATCAGCCTAGTCACACCCCAGAAGGGGTGAGCCCTCCCAAAGGAAAGAGGTCATGGAGATTGAGGACCGTAAGAAAATCTCTGGTCCTTTTCAAATTCTGCAGTTATTTAAAATTAACAAACATTACCAACTCCACAAAGGAGTGAGCCCCTCCCGAAGAGAGAGACTATCTCTGGGCAGTTTCTGCACTGGTGGGGCAGCAGCCCTTCTGCCTGCTGGTGACCTGGGCCTATGCTTCTCTTCACTGACCTTCTCCCTTTGCAAAGCAGCAGGGCAGCTTCCTCCTGAGGCCGCCTGCCTGGACCACGCAGGCCTCTCTTTTAGCAAATCTGTCCCTTTCGGGGCGGCCCTTCCTGCCCACTTGCGTCTGTGCAAGTGTCCTTTATTCTCTCTCCCTTTTATAAGTAAGCTGCCCTTTTGGATATAACTTATGCCTGTCTTGTGGAGAAACTCCTCTGGGAACTCACCGGTGCAGCTGAAAGGGGAGCTGTGGTGAACCTTTTCCCAGAGTGAACCCAAGGACCCCACTCTCTGAACCCAACATGTCTAAAAGTGACTTCAGCTAAACCCCAAAAGCTCCTCAGGCTATTTGAACACTCAGTCAGGGTTGAGAACCACTGGTCTAGACAGTCTATTTCAATTATATCCAAATATCCACAAATGGAGGAGGCATAAGAGGTGCGTCTGCATGTTGAGTCCTCTCCTGCTTAGAGTGGGCTCCACTGCAGGCACCACTGGCCGCTGGGTCACAGATACCTCACGAGTGCCCAGCCAAGGTCAAGGGTACTTTTCTATCAGAGAAACCTACCCATGTGGCAGGGCAACATCTAATTACAGAGCCTCTAGTCTTCCTCAGATGAGTCACATTTTCCCTTCAGGTGAGAAGTACTCTTCTCTCCTGGAAGCCCCATCCCTATCCTACTCCTTAGCTTGACGTACAGACTTACTTTCCGCCCTGACTTCAAACCCAGGTCCATGAAGAGTCCCCATGTGTATGAAATTAAATGTTTCCCTTCCTATTAATCTGTCTGATATCTGTTGGACTCTTCAGCCAGTCCAAAAGAACCCAGAGAGGTAGGTGGACATTTTTTTCTCCTGTCGTCCACTTGACTGCAATGCTGCAAATCCTGCATGGCTCCTTGACCAAACTTGCAAGAAGTTCTTAGGTAAACATCTGGAGGTGATACTGCTGAATCTTTAAGTAAGGACATCTTCCATTTTTCTAGATGTTGCCAAACTGCTCTCCATACTGCTCTCCGTACCTCTGGTTATTCTTAGTAATCACCCATGTTACTATCCCTCTCCCATTATTATCCATCCTTGGCATTATTGCAGTTTAAAATTTTTGCCATTTGATGAAGATAAAAGCATTCCTTACATTTTCATGCTTCCTATCACCAGTGAGATTCAGGAAATTTCATATATTTGTTGATCTTTTCATTTCTTCATCTGGGAATGGAGTCTTTGTATCCTTTGTCCAATTTTCTATTGATTGTCAAACTAGTTAAAGAATTCTTAAATTGGGGGATACTGCAAACAGTTCATGTTTCTTTAGCTTGAAGAGCCAACATAAAGAAGGCGGAATAGAGGGGGAGTTTCCTGTGGGTGGAGGGCTCCCCACTTCAGCAAGACTGGTTTCCCTCTGCGCAGCTAAGAGCCTTCAGAGTAGAGTGGCTCTTCCTCCCTCCCGCGGGCGAAGGATGTCGAAATTTGACTCAGAAAGCGGCAGGGGGCTCTGACCGAAGCTCCTCATGGTTCTCTCCTACTTTCTCTCAAGTGAGTTCAGGCTGGCAGCTATTCGGCGAAATTGAATGTGTCAAGAGTTGGGTTTGCAAAAGTGTGACACCTTCTGACAGCCAGGAATAGCATGCACTTCGATAAAAAGTTCTAAGTGACTTAGTTTGCTAGAAAAGCCTTTCAGTCCACGGTTGCAATACCCACTCATTGGATTCTAGATTACTAAAATCACCTGGAATATAAAAACTGTTTCGGCCTCACTCAGCAAGACCCCTCCTCCATGAGCTCTCGCTTGTCTCCACTCTCTCCCATTCCAAGGTTGTTCTAGTCTATTTTCTCAGGAATGGTATAAATGCGTGTATCTGGGTCAGATTTCCGGAAAGAGCCACAACACAACTGTTCACCTAATTGTTCCTGATTCGACTCTAAGAGAAGCTTTACTTATTCTAAGGCTGGCTCTGTGGCTTAGCTGGCTAAAGCGCCTGTCTCGTAAACAGGAGATCCTGGGTTCAAGTCCCAGCAGGGCCTGCAGACTTCTTGAACTGATTCTTCAGTTTTGGCAAATTATTCCAATTTTTAATCTGAATCACTATTAATCACAATATCAAAATCGCTATTTGGAGCTTTAATCTCTGCAACCTCTTCTCATTACAACTGCATTCTCAATGACTCAGGCTTTCGACTAGTGATCTGTATCACATGGTTATGCTGGTTTAACTAGTACTTGGGTGTGATTGAGATCAATCATGGATAGGGAATTTCTAGGACAAAATTGAAAAATTTTTCATTCAAAGCGTTAAGAAACATGTTCTGCTGTTTTCTCAATTCCAAACAATCTTAAAACATATATAGATGAATAAAGATCATCATTTGTTGAACACTTGCTATTTTCTTACATTCCTAAAAGTACTCATCAAAATAAGCATTACTGGGCAGGCTTTACAGAGGAGAAAGCTGAAACTTGGAGAGAAGAGAAATAATTTGCCCAATCACAGCTAGTAAAATAAACAATTAGAATTCAAACCTAATACCTTTCAGTTCAAAGGCAAGTTCTCAGATATCAAATCGTTAGCTAACTTATAAAATCACACAGTATCCAGTATACTGTTTGCCTATGACCACAGTCAAACAGTAATAGTAATAATAATAATAACAACAATAACAGATAACGCAGATACATTTTGTATAGCCTTTCAAAGCGTTCATTAACCTCCATAAGATCTTGTATGTCTGTGAACCACAGAAAAAATTCTTGACTTTCACAAATCTCTGGAGACAATCACAAATGGGTGTTAAGAAGACATAGGTTATAGGGACATATTTTGTTTCTTGACATTGATTTCACAGGACTATTGTTCCACTCCTATGTAATTTAAATAAGGCCACTGAGGCAGGGATCTGGCGGGAGGAGTTGTGACTTGGGCCAGCTCACCAGTTCCAAGAAGTTATATTTCTGGATGTGAGATTGCTAAAACGAGTTCTGGAAGGAATTTATACACATCTTTTACAGCTAGTTCCAACCCATGGAAGATCTACCATTATTTACTTTAGTTGAGAGTTGTGACATTCATTCATCCCTTCATTCATCCCCCAAATTAAGTCGTGTATGCCTACTCATACCAAGATGTGGAAAGATCAACTGACCCAAATGAACTGAGGGAAAGTCAGTCTTTCATTCCAGGTCATCAGCAAGCAAGAAATAGAGAGCAAGGTAGCAAGGGCCTATTATTTATAAAGTAGTTGGAGTGGAGATCACTGCTTTTTTTTACAGTCAATTCAGTGCTTATTTTAACAGGTGCCCCCAAGAAAAGCAAAGAAGGAGCTTGAATCTTAAGCTCAGGTCTCTCTCTCTAAATGTCCAGCCTGGGGGTGAGCACACATTTCTAACTAACTCTTTTCTCTTATCTGAATTCTGTTCTTTGCCTACAAAGTCTCCTAGTCCCATTCTTAGCTTCCTGCAGCCAAATAATAAGAAATTAGTCTTGTTTCACCCACTTATATCAATAGCATGTGTTCTATTCAACTGTTGACTATGATCTCTTCTAAATTAGAAGGAATAAAAAGTAAAATATTTATCTACAGTCTGGTGAAATAGAAGCACGAGTGAAAGAGTCAAAGAGTTAGAGGGGGAGGTAGAAGGCAAGAATGAAAATTAATCTCTTTATCCCTCCAAGTTCCCACGTTAAAAAGAGTTACAGCTTTGGTGTCTGAGTGGACCAGGCAGAAGAAGCATGGTAAAATTTTTTCAGCAGTATATTTGATTTTCAGACTAGGATGAGTATGATTTAGTTTAAATTCTCAGAACTATAGAAAGTGCTGAGATCAAGTGAGCATCAAAATCCAGCACGTTAAAAAGAACAGCTGGAGACACCAGGGATCGAACCCGGGACCTCATACATGCAAAGCATGCGCTCTACCACTGAGCTATATCCCCAACACACTAGATGAAATCTGGCATGAAAATACTTTTCTTATAAATAAATATATATTTATCTTCCTCCTAAGATATTTTCACAGTTTACTGTGTGAGAATCGTATGAATTCTACACATATTGAATGTCGGATAAGGTTTATGTAAAGCAGTGTCACCTAAGCCTTTAGATTCATCTGGACCTGAGATGAGGTCCAGCTCAGAATCGATAATTGCAACATTGGCATTTATCCAGCGGAACCATGATAAGTCATTTCAAATCAAGAGCCTTTGGAAAAGCTGGCTCAGAAAAAATATAACCACAGATGGTAGCACTGGGAAATTTCAAGTCGTATCATATAAAGCTGAACCATTGGATCCAGCTGGGTAAAGACTGGTATGGTACACTCCAGCTAGTCCAGCAGCCCTCAGCACCAGGGAGAGGGCTTTCTGGTGCTCTGTCCATAGTGGCGGGATTTCCGCGGCCTTTCCAGATCCTGCCCAGGACCATCACCAAGTACAGCACGAATGACCCGTGTTCATTCACAGCGTCACCGGGAAGCCGAAGCAGCCCCACACCATGAAGAATTGATCTCATTTTTCTGACTCTCTGACAAGAGTAAGTTCAGTAAAACTAATTTAGCTGATTAATAACACTGGTCAACAAATTTTTACAAAAGTCATGTTACTGAAATAAAATTAGTCATTTCCTATCAACTTGTATGTGCTCAACATGAATATGACAGTCAAATTCTAATTTTGGCTCTAGGTTTTTTTTTTGTCATCTGCAACAAATTGACATTTACATCATGGAATGTATGCCAATAGTAATAGGCCTATGGTTAATACCTGTAAAAAATCAAGTCATAGGTTATTTCTTAGATCTCTTTGCTTGTCTCTCATACAGCTGTTTGGGAGCATCTCCGGGGAGTGTCCAGCAGTAGTCAGCCAGCATTGTAGTAAGCCAGCATTGTAGTGGACCATTTTCCCTGGTATCTTTGTTCCACTGATGCATCATTTTGATGAAAACGTTCGCCATGTTCATCACTAACCATACCACAGTTTTCAGGGAAGAAATCCAGATGGGAATGAAGGAAGTCGATCTTTAGAGACATATTGCAGCCAAGTTTCTGATACTGCATCAGCATGTCTTCTACTAGTTCCTTGAAGTTTTCTGCCCTAACATTCCCAGGAAAGTTTGTAGACACTAGGCGAAAAGCATTCCATGCTTGTTTCGCATCACTCTGCAGCAAGTTGTTGAACCAGTCATCTCTGAAGAGCTCTCGAATCTGAGGACCCACAAAAAATCCCTCTTTAATCTTTGCTTTGCTTTCGATATAAAGTGATTGTGACATTTTCTTCGAGAAGATTCCATTGTTGGAGTCTTGATCCTAGCAGTTTTGCCTTGTTCTTGGATAAGTCCAAATCACGAACCAGGTCATTGAGTTCTTCCTGTGTTAGTCTGTGTGGGGTTGATGATGCACCACAGTGAAAATCTGGATCACTGCATGCTGATGGAACAGGAGAAGAACAGGTCGGCTCACCCTTGTCCTCATCAGATGAATCAAGAGAATATTCTGCTGGAGAATCTGGAATAGGAAGTCCCTCACCATCTGGAACTGGTCTCAATGCAGACGGAATGTTTGGGTAGACTATTCTCGACTTCTTTTGCTTTGTTATTCCACCGCAAAGAGGAGGAACCAAGCAGAAGTAACAGTCTTTTATGTGGTTGCTTGGCTCTCTCCACACCATGGGGACTGTAAACGGCATGGATGGTCTTTTGCCATTTAACCACTGTGAAAGCTGTGTTGTACATGTAGCACAGCATATATGCGGGGCCCAAGGCTTATCTTGGTCATCAACCTTGCATCCAAAGTAAAGATGATAAGCCTTCTTCACTTGAGAAGTGAAACTTTTCTTCTGGTTGGCAAATGTCACTTCCCCACAAATAGAGCAGAGGTTGTCCACGCTATTAACGCACTTTCAAGGCATTACTGTTCTGTATTGTGCCTAAATGGATAAAATAATAACAGTTCTATGGAACAGTAGCTTAAACTGTCTCGCACAAAGTCTGAAATATTTTCAATGCTCAACTTTTCCGACAGGGCTTTATCTAGTGCACTGCTGATGTCAGCTTACTTCAGCAGCCGCCTGGCAGTAGTATTGCACTGCATTAGAAAATGATGCAATCAACTCTGGATGATGTGTACATGATGGTATTATACAATGTGATGCAATATTACATCATTCTAGGCTGATTTAAGATGTTGTTGCAGTCCTGCTGGATAAATTTACATGGTGAAACATATAAAACAAATTATATGAAATATCTTCAAAACGAGAGCTAATACAAAAATTTCAGGGTTATATTCATATTCAGCACACCAAGATACTACAGATTAGGGCCTTTTTAAGTCAGTAATGATCTCACTGTTGACCAGTGTAATCAATTAATGCATTGCAGTCCCGCAGATCCTGCTTAAGATATGCTTGGTGGTCACCAGGTGCCTGCTACGAGCCTAGCAAATCGCTGCGGAATAGTTATCTGGGGGCACCCAGAACTTTGGGCAAAATCTGAGAAGCACAGTGACCCACGGCTGCAAGTTCAAATTGGCCCTCGAAAGTGTGACGTTTGTTCGCTTGGCTAAGTCTAGTCTTTCCAGACTCCTGAAGTGGTCAATTTCTGATTATGAAAATGGTATACATCTCTTACACTGTTGGAGGGAATGGAGACTGGTTCAGCCCCTGCGGAAAATGTGGGGGTTGGGGGGGCATCATTCAATCTATTGAGCGACAGAGAATTTCCCACATCCTCAATTTGACTGATTACAGTGAAATTAAACATATTCATATATTCCCAATATCTACTATGAAAAGATGGATCGACGTGTTAACTGGACAAAGTAGTGATTTTTCAACACCATGTCCATTTCACTGTGTGAGGAAGCACCTGATCTATACTTATTTCAACTTTAGTGATATGAAATTGATTATCGGTTTCTCATCAAGTGCTCCATCCATTCCAGAGTCCCCCATCCAATTCTACTTCATGGTGGTAGTGGCTGTTGATGATTGCCACCTCTTTGCATTATAGCAGTATCAGATGCAAAATGCTGGCTCTAATTTTATCACTACTCCTGCATTTATTAGCTATGATTCTTCTGTGAGAAAAATCTTTCCTTCATCAGTTATGTGTTTACTCTGAAACATATTCTATATGGCAGAGGTAGGATAAACGCTTGATTTTTTCCTCTGTTTTCCAAAAAAAATGAGTTGATATCCAAAACCCCCTAAAGTTGGATGTTGGAAGACTGTGTGTGTTATTTTACAACTAGGTTCTTTAGTGAAATCTCTATTTGTAGTAGCTTTTCCATTTTTAATGGATGGTTTCCAGATACACAATCCTACCAAGATATAGAGAGACAGTTTTAGCCTTTCTATTTAATACTTAATCATCTAATTATTTTTTTCATTTTTTTCATGTGCCTTGATTAATACTTCTACTATAGCCTTAATAGTAGTGAAGATAATGGATATTCTTTCCTGTCATGGAAAGAATTAAATCTAATTGACTACAAAAAGCCTTAAAGAAATGTAAATAGATGACACAGATCATAAAATTCTACTAGTCATATACATTACACATAATCATTTTTCAGAATAAAACATAATTGCTAGAAAACAAGTTTTAGGCTATTTTTTTCTCCCTCTCATAGTACGTACCAAACTAGTATTTCAGACAAGTTCAGGCCTGGGCACCTCAGTTTTGACTTTTCAATTGATTACGATACATGCATTATGGGAGATTTGTGTTGGGGGGCAGTGGAAGTGATCATCCAGTCAATCCTTTTTTTTGGTCTAAAATGAGTCCTACTGAAATTTTCTAAACAAGAGAGACTTAGATGCTTGGTCTCTCCCAGACCCAAGACTGACTCAGAGAGCCAGCGCCATAAAGTGGCTGGGATCCTGGATTAACCCAACCAGTCAATTTTCATTCAGTTGGTGTCACTCACAGTTTAGGCTGGGAAGGCATCTCCTATTATGACCGCACTGTACATATCACCCTACAGTTACAGTTGGCCATCATTTCCATGTCTGTTGATTCCAGAAAACATAAAATGTGGGTGATCGAAATTCCTGAGATAACCAATATATTTTTTTTTCTAATTTTTTTCTGGAGGTTCTATTCCACCCTAGTGTGTTCTTTGCAGTAAGAATTCTTCAGAATTCAAAAAGTGAATGAAACTGAGGCCGTTACTTGTTCTTCTCTTCTGTCTTTAGTATGACATTCAAGAAAACCAGGCCAATTAACTTGCAAACACATTTGTTACACAGGTTCCAGAACTTTGCTAGAGGTAGCAGCAGGCAGAAATTGGGCACTAAAAAGGTAGTTGAGGCAGGCAGAAAAATTCAATGGAAGAAAACACTAGCGTAAAGGGAGAGATGAGAGGAAAACGGACCTCATCACGGTAATTATAGAAAACCGAGTGAGACAAAGCAGCATATGGGGATGGACTGGGGACCTCCTCTCAAAACCCTTGGAGGTGCCGGGGATTGAACCCGGGACCTCGTACATGCTAAGCACGCGCTCTACCACTGAGCTACACCCCCAGCTGCAAAAGCCCCACTTTGGATTCCTTTCGTGATTTATAACCATTATTTCTTAGCCCCTCAAAAAGTTAGTAAATTGCAGAGGAAACGTGAGTGCAGATTTTCCCATTTGCGAAACAGACTGTGCAGGACCTCAGGAGGAAGCCACAGAGCGAGAGTCTAAAAGGCAGGAGGCTGAAAAGACTCCATCTGTTGTCCCTCGCCCTTCCAGATTCATTTCCTGCTCTTTCCAGGCTTACAACCCAGGAGCGGGAAGCTGCCAGCCCTGTGCCCTGGGAAGGTTGCGTGCGGCAGCGAGCAGGGCTGGAGCCCAAAGGGGTCCCCGCTTGCCTTGCTCCAGTTCCCGTGCCCAGCACCGCCTCCCTGGAAACAGAGACCCTCAAATCATCTTTTCCGGAAGCCAAAATATTTCACGGAACTTTTCGTGGCATGACAGGGAACGAGCCTGCGAGTCCACCAAGTTTTGGATCGATCACTTTGGACAAACTGGAAACGCGAGCCCGGATGCCCACGAGCATTTACCTCCTGCAAAACTCAGGCGGTTCCCGGTTCTGCTGAGCTGGTGCAGGGCGAGGATGTGACTTCTGGGTGAGGTGAGCGGGGCAGGCTTCCGTTTCTCCACAACCAATCCAGGGGGTACCCGGGAGCCAGACTTATTTGTTCTTCGGGTGGTTTGGAAACTTCCTATATTAGAAAAAAAAAAAAAAGTCTGGCCAGGCCCAAATCCACTGCTTTTGATTTCTGAGGCGCCTCCAGTTCAGAACCACTTTCTCTCCCTCTGAAACAATTTCAACTTTATGAAACAGAAAAAACAAAAATAGCACCCCTTCTAGTGGGGATTTCCACACATGCCTCCCCACCCAATCCTTCATGATACTGGTTGTAGTGGCTGCACTAAATCAGTCTTACACGCTAATATTTCAATCTATTTGAAAACCAAAACTGCCCAGTCAGGGTGATCAATACCCAGAGACGTTAACGCAGGAGAAAGGAAGGCACCTTGTGTTAGTCTGGCATGTTCCTGAAGCAAATACATTAAAGAGACTCGGGTATCTGATTCAGACACAACATACCTGAGCCAGGTTTCTTAGTGCCTCCCAGAAAACAGAAACCTGGGAGATGCTCCAATCAGGAGGTAGGAAATTGGTGCTGGAATGCAGAGTGCAGGGGCAAAGGCACCCCAGTTTCTGGGAAAACTTAAGGCAGCTGCTTCCAGAGGGGTCAGCCACACTTGAAATCCTGCCTATATTCATACCTGTGTTTAAAAAGGGCCTATGTACTTCAGACTTAAGAGGACAGGTTTTCCCTGTTCATTTTATATGTATCAAGTTACCAAAACATTCTGTCATTTCTCAGTCTTGCTGCTGCTGTGAAATGTACTTAAAAATATCTGACCACAAAGAGTGGATCAGGATTAAATCTGAAGGAAGGTGGTTAGACAGGGCACTACAGAGCAAACGACAGGGATACAGAGAAGTAGCAACAACCAGGAATGAGATGAGGTGGCCCAGTGGTTAAGGCTATGGACTGCTAGTCCATTGTGTTCTGCACGCGTGGGTTCGAATCCCATCCTCCTCACAAAGCAGCTCTCTGTCTTTGTGAGCTCTCTGCTGCCTACTTGTGTTGAGCTTTACTAAGATCCAGTGTGCTCCTAGCACACTGACTGCCAGGAGCCTCTGGGCGGAGAGGCAATACTTATGCTCATATTGAGAGATACAGAGAAACACTGCTTACTAAGCCCAGGATAAATGGTACAATCAACCACGGCGATAGCCACAAATTATGTTGTCTTTTGCAAGATATTTTCAACCAACTGCAAATTTAGCTGTACTGCAAATTTCCCCATGTTTGCTAATTCAAAGTGTTCTCCCAGTAAGAAATACTTAACCACTATTGTCTAAGCAGCTCTGACTTTGAGAAGAGTTTGTCTCTCCTTAGAGATATGACAAAACTGAAGACATGCCCCACAAAACATTTCAGTTAGATCCAAAGAGTCCTCCTTTAGCAAGACAGAGAAGTCAGTAAGTATTGTGCAGGTGTAGTTCATGCTTGTGATTTCCATCTTGTTAGTCTTTTGATAAATATATCTTATATTTATATCATTTATAACATATAATGCATATAATTCTATACATAATTTATGTCTCTATCATTCAAGTTTTTGATAGGCACCATAAGAAATTATGCAGCAAAAACTTGTACCCACCCTTATTCCCTAAGCACCTAACTACAGTCTCCATAGATAGTCATTGCTGTTCTTTCCAGAATCACAGCAAGCATTCGTGAATGTATTGCAAGGATGAACTCACCTCAGAATACAGTGAGGGCAGCTGGAGGCTTAAAGCCAATGGGTCGATAATGAGGTCCCTGGATAGAAAACCACAAAAAAGAACTTAATTAAATATCAAGCGGGGGGAAGGGGAAGTTGCATGGATATGGGGATGGTCTTCTCCCAGTCTCCAGTCCCTTTCAGCAGGCATTACCTCCAGCCGGGTTTTTTCATTCCCTTAATTTAGAGGTTGGGAATAAAGTCTGAGTTACTAGGATGGAGCTGGGACAAGGAGTTCTTGATGTTGGGTATTGTCACAATGTTACATCATTCAATTTTCCTTCAATATTTGAGAAGTGGCCCTCCCCTTTTTAGCTGTCAATTCATAAATTTCCAGGAGGATGGTTGGAACTCTGGCATCTATTTGAGCTGTTGGCTTTGCTTGAGATAGGCTGCCATTGCTTCCCATGGGTGAGGGACCCAGAGGCTGGAGAGGGTGGGGGTTAGAAGAAGAACTGTAGCTATGAACTTCCCACAGGAGGAAGGCTGTCAGGTCATTTCAGAAGAAAGAGGATACTTTGGGGGAGAGCTGATAACACCAGCACCAGCAAGATGGAAAGACGGCAGGACCACTAAGGCAACAAGCAGAAAATGTCATTTTCCTCTGCAGCAGAAAATGTCATTTTCCTCTGCAATTAGCAACATCACAGGCCACATAAGGGAGGGACAATCAAGCACCTTTAGTGGGAACAAAAGGGTTTATTTTCATGAGCTTCGTAGTCTTCATTTGCTACAGATTCTCTGTGTAACCAGTGGTAATTCATAATACAAGTTAATGAGATATTTAATAGTTTAAGGAGTTATTGGGATTGATCCAAGTAGTACTTCATTTGTGTTCTTGTTATACACAAAACATTAAAATGTCAGAGGGATCTGAAGAAAAGATCATACGATTCGAAGGCTCTGCTATGTCATAGACGAGATGAAATTGTACAAAACATAGCTACCTGTGCCTTCTAAATTTTGGTCCTGCCCTGCTGAAGAAAATCTTTCTTCCGTCCATCCACCTCTCTTCTTTCTCATCATTCAACAGCAAAATGAGTATCCAGAGCTTTCTGGACGATCCAAGTGTGATCAGCTCTGTCTCCAGATTCTTCCCTGTTTACACAATGAGAGTAATTTGGGGGAGGGGGGTTAAAGGTGGGGTGTTTTACTCCTTTGAGTTTCAGGCGGGAAGAGGAAAGCATTTGCCAGGTGCGGTATTTGGCAGCTTCTGGGGAGGACCGGGTCCAGGAGACTCGCCCTACTTCCCAGGTGCAAGGCCGGGAGGGACAAGGACGCTGAGAACCGCTACGCCTCGGATGTCGCACCCTCAGCACCCTCCTCTTCCACACGGGTTTAGGTTCCTCCCTGGCCCCTCCACCGCGTGTGTGCGCTCGAATTCACAGTCGCGGGCGATCTGTAATCAGCAGGGAAAGCCGGCTCCGGGCACGGTGAGCCCCCTATCCGCTGGGAGGTGACTTTATTCCCGCGACTGGGACAACGGCGACCGCGCAGGCTTCGCGGCTTCTCACTTGGGGTGGGTGGGGTGAACCAAAGAAGGACTGAGACCAGAAAGACGAGGGAGTGGATTATCTCGGTGAACAGGGAATGGAAAGAGGAGGTGAGAAGTTATCCGGGATGTGAGGGTCACAGCGAAGGAGCACAGAGCGCCGGGAGACTCTGCTACGCCGCCCCCCTCCCCCGAGGGGTGTAAGCTTAGAAGCCCGGGGACGGGAGGAGACCTGCGTTACCTTGGAGATTATCAAGCCGAGCTGGCTCCATCACAGGAAATCTGTTGCTTCCCAGGCGCAAGTATTCGGTTCTTTTTGAAGAGAGAATCAAATACTGCTGCTAACAGCTACAAATAAGTAAGCAGAGGGACTCGTTTCAAGTTCGGATCCTAGGAACTATAAAAGGGTCTGTCCTGGAGGGTCTCAAGGAGATTTGGAGCCAGGTTGGAGTTCAAAACCTAGAGCACTAACCATCACATCACATCACATCAACCATCAACCACAGGGTTGACAGAGAAGCTATGAAAGGTAGACACACTTCTGTAGTTGTGATTAATCATCTCCTTGATAATTTTGTAGCAGCTCCAAACAAGAGCTAGCTCAGGCTTCAGTGAGGCCACCCTCCTCATGAAAGCTGACGTCTTGTTGTTGCTGAACAAGGGCAAACCTGCCCTTCTGCTGGGAGCATAAATTAGATTTTGGACGACAGTGGAGGCGGATCCAGTTTGGGGCCAGTCTGAAGCCTACGTAATTTAGGGGGAGCCTCCTTAATAAAAGAATAGACATCAACAACCCAAAATCAGATATGGTCACTCCAAGACCCATACGACATATCTGTGGATAAGGTGGAGTAGAAAGTGGTAGCAGTCTTCATTAACTTCTATTGTAATACACTTTTGCAAAGTTTATAAGCATATATTTCATACATGGCAATTCCTTCCCGGGCCTTTGAAGCGGTCTATGCAATTGAGGGGTCGTAATGCACTTAGTGAGAATCATAATAAATACCTCTCCAAAGGGCAGTTTGCAATACCTATCAAAATAATCCCTAAAATTTTCCTTTTAAAAAGTCATCCTGCAGAAATACAAATATATGTGTATATTCATTGTAGTATTTGCAACACCAGAAGCTTGAAAACATGCCCATTCATTTAATTAACAGAATATACAGTTACTACAAATAATGGGAAAGATGTAATAAATATGTTGGTTTAGCAGTTTCTGGAGAGGATTTAAAGTTTAAAACAAAGGAACCCCAGCAATTTGCTGCATTGCCATGTATAGAATGCTCTAATTTTTGTCAGGTGTAATTTGTAAGCTTATATATTCACTTTTAAATAGGTTCAAGAATATACATGAATCGACTTCAGGCCTGAATTTTCTGAGAAATGGAATTGGAAATGAAGCCTTTTCCCTTTTTGCAATTTCACTTTGTGATATTTTGTGGATACATTTTTGTCTACACACACGTCTATATCACTTCAGTAATTAAAAATGCAAATCTACAAAAAAATTTTAATGTCCTTCAGTAGAAGACTTAGAATTCATGTGTATTCCATGGTCACTGCTCAGCCTGGCTGTGACCATACTGTGCAGAAGATGAAAGAGGAAATAGAATCCCTGTCTACAAAAATTAAGTTGATTTGGGGAAAAGCAGAAAAGTTAAGTGCCACTCATTAACCGTGGCAAGGAAAATGAATGGTGAGGCTGCATCTTGGCCCTTTGAGGATCTGATGACTGACACGTGGATGAAAGCTTTATGGAAAATTTCACTTGGGTTAACAGACTCTCTTGAGTCCATCCACAGACCCAAGGTAAGACTTTTTTATTTAGAGACATCCAAAAGAAATGTGCCGATTCTTCAAAGTCACTCTCAACCAGAAAAGCCAAAATGTGAGTAATCATCAATAGGGACCGAAGTGGAAGGAAAGAGGGAATGGGGACGAGGAACCATCCAACAATTCAACAAATACTCCTCGTGCATCTATTACTTATTGAAGTTCTCTTAACAAGGCCTTGAGTGAAGTGGAGGAAGAGGATCAAGTCGGTACTTGCGATGATTCCTGCGCTTCCAGGCTCCTGGCAGAAGGTAATGACCACAGCCTTTTCCTCCTGCATCAGTTTTCTCTTTGGTTAACTGCATCCTCCATAGTACTGCCAGCTCCGTGCACTTCTTAATACCTGTCCTGGCAGAGGTCGTTGTCTGAACGAGCATACGGCTTGCTCCACTCGAGTGACTCACAAGGCTCTGAAAACGTCCAGATTTTGTTGGTTTTCTGGGACCAGTTCCCCTCATTTGTTTATTGCCACGGTACAGAGTGCGAGAGAAGCAGGAACAGCTCCAGCTGTCATTAGGGGAAAGTTCACTCTTGGTTTTCCCGTCTGTGAAATGGAAAGACATAACCGCACCTGACAACTATTTTTCAGGACTGACTTACGGTGACCGGGAGAGGTGAGGGTGGCCCGTGACTAACTAGAAAAGTTAAAAAAAGCCGTGGGGGCGCCGCCCCAGGAGCGAACGTGGCAGACGCAGCAGAGACGCCCGTCCTCGTGAGATGCAGGATGCGGCGGTGAGCACTGAGCGAGGCGGCAGCTGGTCACCAGACAAGACAACCCCGAGAGCTTCTACCCTAGCACCCCCCACACAGCGGGCGCCCTTTCCCCCCGAAAGCGGTAACTCTGGGTCACTCCAGAGTTCCTTATCAGCTAGGTTCGGGGTGCTAGTCGCCTCGTGTTTACCTGCCGGCCCACGCGACCATCGAGACGACGGCACTTCCTGGAACCCTAGAGCGGACCGGAAGTGAGGCGGGGGACCGGAAGTGAGGCGTGCCTGGGCGGCGGGAACGCGCTGGGGCCTGTGGCGGGTGTGCGGGGCGCGGCGCTTCGCAGGGGAGTGTCGTACCCGCCTGCTGCTTGGGCTTGGCTGGGGGGATCGCGGCCCCGCGGAGGTGTGAGCCGCGGCTGAGCCAACGTGCTCCTTCACGGCGACAGTCGGGCCTCTCGCGCCCGTCTCGGCCTGGACTGCGGGGAGCGGTGGCTTCAGAGCCACCCTCTCTGATTTTCGTGCCTGGACGCGTGTCCCCAGCCTGGGACGGGCCAGAGTGCCCAGGAGAACCCCAGTTTCTGTCTCCACTAACCTGCCGCGCATTGATGACCTGGCAGCGTTAGTGAGAAGCTCTCTGCTCACTCTGGTCTTGTCAATTTCAGTGGGCTTGCCCTGGTCACTGTGTTGTCATCAAGTCCTTTGTGTCTGCGATTGTAGTTTTTTCTGGGCTGACCGTATTTTCTTTCACCGAACTTTTTCCTGACCAAGGATTGGGTGGGACCTCGAGGAAAGTCACCCATCTGCCGCACCCCTCTCGGAGAGAGCCTTCCTCTGAGGAGAGAGCCTTCCTCTGAGCTGTCCAAGCTCGGGATGGCAGCAACCCCCAGGGCCCTTGCAGCCTTGGCAGGCCACGCTTCCGAGGACCCAGGGGAGATTATCAAAGTAAAGGTTGAGGAAGAAGACCATATTTGGCATCAGGAATCCTGCCCACAGGGGACTCTGTTTCAGACCAGGGAACTCTCTCGTCAGCACTTCAGGCAGTTCTGCTATCAGGAGACACCTGGACCCAGGGAGGCGCTGGGCCAGCTTCGGGAACTTTGCTATCAGTGGCTGAGACCAGAGAGGCACAGCAAGGAGCAGATTCTGGAATTGTTGGTGCTGGAGCAGTTCCTCGCCATCCTGCCCGAGGAGCTGCAGACCTGGGTGCGGGAGCAGCATCCTCAGAGCGGAGAGGAGGCGGTGACTATGCTGGAAGATTTGGAGAGGGAGCTGGATGACCCGAGACAACAGGTGAGAAATTGAAGGTCGCAGCTTCTGTGGAGGATTCAAGTGCTTGGATCCAAGATGGAGGAAATGGGATTAACTTTGCATTGGTGGCTGCATATTCCAGTTTGGGCCATTATTTGATCGCTGTTGTACACTAATGCAGTTTTTGTGTGATAGCGAATCCAAATAAGTAGGTGATAACCAAAGGGGAATCTTGATCCATTACCAGTAAGAAACTGTTTTATCTAGTGACTGTACAAGTAAGTAGCTCTCTCTTCTTATAATGCCCAGGACTTTTGCCATATGTGAAAACAAATCAATGTAAGAATCTAACGCATACCTTCTAGGAGAGACGGATGGAGAAGTAGGCCGATAGAATGGAAATTTCAGGGAATGGTGAATTACAAGATGGGGCTTTTGTAATAGACTCTGTCCCTAAGTAGTGTGTAACCTTGGTCATATCACACTTGCTCTGGGCTTCAGTGTCTTCTTTACAATGAGGAGATTACATCATTTTCTAGATGCTTTTCAGGCCCTGGAGTTGTTGGTATGTCAGGTGTATTGAGTTCAGCATTCTGTTTTTTACCATTACACTGGAGATTATTTTTAAGAGTACACTTGCCTTCTGTGCAGTAATTTTGGGACATTATGGATTGCCAAACACTTCCCTTTTACTAGTCATAATTTCTCTGAACTCTTCGAATATGAACATTTTGTGTATGCAGTTGAACCAGTGAAGACATATTTTTCTGGAATGTAAAATCTTTCATATGATATTGGTGTTCAGGGAAGTGCTGAATTGTGTTGACTTAATGGTGAGTTTTTCCAGCAAGTTGGAAGAACCACAGAGTGCAGGGCATCTGGCCATAGCCAATTGCAGCAAGCGGGGAAGACATTCAGTCCTGGATGTAACGTCCACAGCCTCCTTGGCTTTCTTGATCACAGTCTTTGTTTTGGAAGTGATTATCTGCATGGTTCCCTCCCATACTTGTGTACCTTTTGCTAAATATTTTTGTATTCCAGAAAATGAGCAAGCAAAGAGGTTTTCCAAGTGCCACAGAAGCATGCTGGTGAGAAAATTTCTGCTAGGGAGCGTAAAAGAATTGAAGCTTTAGCAGTTGAAGAAAAGCTCAGAGTTATAAAATGTTTTGAAAGAACCTGTAACATTGGTGGTGCAGCAGGCTTGAAGGATTCAACGATGCATTTCATCAGAGACCACCGTGGGAAAATCAAAGGTTATCCAGCTAGAACAATTGCCAGTGCTATAAAATCTGTTAGAACAAGGCTTAAGAAACTAGAAGACATGGAACATGTGTTGTACATCGACTGAATTCCAAACAAAGAAGCAATCAGGGGCCACCTTTCTCAAAATGAAAGAGAAAGCCTTAGCAATATGTGCAGATTTTAAGGGAAAAGCTGGACATCCTATAGACATGCCTTCATCGAGTCAAATAGTGGCAGGTTCCAGAGCTGCTCCACTTTCCACAACGAAGCTCGTTGTTAACACTGAATGCCGATGAAGACACTGCTGGGACGTCCCCCCTCCTGTTTAGAAATGTGATCGATGAAGAGGGCGATCCTCTGGGTCAGGTTTTTAATTTTGATGACACTGGTCTCTATTGGAAGCAGGTACCCTCAAACGCAAGCATTCAAGCCTGCAAAAGACCAGATGATGGTGTTGCTGGGTGCAATGGCCAGTGAGAGCCAAAGCTACAGCCCATCGTGATGTATCCGGCAGCTTTGCGAGGAATTGTGAAGAGTGACTGGCCTGGCGTCTGCTGTGGTCTCACAGGGGCAGCTGCTGACAGGCAGATAGCTGCTGGTCCTTCAGGTGATATTTCTGTAGGTGGTTTTTAAAAACATCGCAAGAGGAAAAATTTGTTATTTAAAATTCTGATTCTCAGGAACAAATGGGCTAGTCCTCTGACAGCTACTGAACTTTCCTCACACATGAGGCTCTCTTTTCACAGTCCAGTACAACTTCTTGACTCCAGCCTCTCGATCCAGGGAGTAGTCTCAGCCATTACAGCTTATTCTTTTAAGGAGAATATTCAAAATGTTCGTGGCATCTATAGGGGTTGACAATGCACCATTTTGAATTATGAAGTTGATTGACATTAAACTTGCAGTTGATATTACTATAGAGACCTGAAGTGGTGTGCCTTTTGGGGAAAGCTTGTGTTTCTCCACCTGAATTAAGATGATGATTTCACTCTACACCATCTCTTTACACCTCTTTCTAATAAGATGCTGTCCACCGACTAAGGGAAAATCCTGTATGTCCTGAGATTTTTCTTTCTTTAATGTCTACTGGACTATACTTGTATTTTTACTAGAATTGCTCCAGTTTTATTAGTGCTTTGGTGACAAACTTGTGTAGGTTTCAAATAGTCTGCCCTGTGACTTAATTTTCTCTATAAGTCCTGTTGCTTTTTATGATAAACTTTAGCCAACCGGCTTAAATAAAGTAGGTCACACAGACCAGAAATATTTTATGGTAATTGGGTTGTGCCCCAACTTCTTTGCAGGACTGTTGTAGTGGAGATTGAGCTGTATTAAGAACTTTGATGTGCACTATAATTGACTGTTGTGCTCAATTCATTGCAACTTCTTTTATAGCAGTCATGCAATTTTTTTTTTAGATATGCTTGGTTTGCTTTAATTTACCATGGTAATTGTTTTCCATTTCTTAGTTTTTCAATGCCTAGCATTTAAAAATCTAACCAGCTCAAATGTCAGGGAAAGCATCACTTCCAAACAGTAAAACCTTCCAGATTTATTTCATTTTTCTTATGCCAGATGCAAAAAAGCACATATCTGGATGTAGAAAGTACTGTAAACCAATAAGAAAAAAGACAGATGCCCCAGTAGGAAAATTTACAAAATCTTGAATGTGCATTTTACCAAAGAAGCCAGTAACATTGTAAGAGAATAACTCAGTAAAGGTTAGTAATCTTAGTAGTCAGAAAAATGCAAATTTTCTACAACAACTTGTATACTACTTTGTATTAAGAGAAAAAACAAAGGCATGTTTTTATCATGCATATGAAAAAAGTATACACATTTACATTCAATTTGTATATAACGGGTACACATATACCCAAGCATATGTGTGTGTAAAATTTTTACTTATTTTTGCAAAAATAAAGGGCAAAGCAGCAACAAAAAAATAGTTTCTTGGGGAAGTGGGTGAGAGTAGAATGTAGGCTATGAAAATATGAGCAAGAGTTCTCTCACATATATTCTGATGTATTTTGACACCTTGTAAATGTTTCAAGTACTTAACAGTGTTAATTTTTACTTTTTTAAAAAAAGATTTGTTTATTTTTGCATCAAAGAACTGGAGTATAGGCTAAAGGTGTAGGGGGCCGGGGGACAGAACTCAGGCTATAGAGGTGATAGTGCAGAGACTTAACCCCTAGGCCACCAGGGAGGCCCCGACAATGTTCAATTTTATTTATTTATTTACTTATTTTAAAGATTTATTTATTTATGCATACAAGAACTGGGATATAGGTCAGAGGTGTGGGGGATGTGTGTGAAAGGATTAACCAGAGACAGAGTGGGCAGACTGACTGAAATACACTGCTGAGGGGAGCAGTGGGGGAGACAGGAGAGGTCTGCTGCACCATATGGGTCAGCTGCCACAGAGGCTGGTGATAGCTTAATAGCACAGAGACTTTAACCCTTGCACTACCAGGGAGGCAGAGGCACCAACAATGTTAAATTTTAAACGATTAAGCAAACAAAAGACAAACGAACTGTATATCAAACTAATAATATAATGACAGGGAAAATTTCAGGTGACTTGAGTATTAGTATAGTATTCTGACTATAAGCTCTTAGTGAGCTACTGTATATGGACATGTAAAGCTTCAAAGATATATTGATTCTTATTTAGTAGGTACATTGTTGCAAGTATTCTACAGCACAATATATGTAAGCTAAAGTTAAGTGGAATTTTCTAGAGCAACAGAATGACTTTAATGTTAAGTGAAAATAAGCAAAATTGGTACACTGATCAAAAGAATATTGCACTAATCATTAATAATAACAAATAAAAATCTTAACCAAGGAAATCCTCTAGAATACTAAAATTATTGGGTAATAAGCTATTTACATAGTCCTAAGTTATTACTCCATAACTGACTGACTAATTACAATGGGGAGGAGGGGAAAGTATATTTTTCTTTTCTTTTAAAAGGATTTATTTATTTTTGCATACAAGCTGGGGTGCAGGCCAGAGGTGTGGGGCGGTGAGAGGGCTCACGAGAGACAGAGTGGGGAGCAGAACAGGCAGATGGACGGAAATACACTGCTGAGGGGAGCAGAGGGCGCGGCAGGAGAGGTCTGCCGCGCCATGTGGGAATCTCCCTGGCCAGGCATCGAACTCAATGCCGCAGCTGCCAGCAGCTCCACAGTGTTGCGCTTAACCTGTTGCGACACCAGGTAGGCCCTGAAAGTATATTTTTCTAATGGATCTGGTGGTCACTACCTTAACTAAGTGATCAAATTTAGCATTATGAATAATGAAATAGCTTAACAACATCTATCCTGTGATGTGACACAGTAAATACATATCACTTACTAGAATCTATCAGTTAAGAAACAATCAGATAAACCCCCTAATGTGGGATATTCTGTAAGACAGTTGGCTCTGACTTCAAATTTAATGTCATTTGTTTAAAGCAAGAAAATCTAAGCAGAAAAGATAAAATAAATAAAACAATGTTTAAACATTGATTAGCTTGGGGGCTTAAAAATATTTTGTTTGGGGGGACAGCTGAGGGAATTTAATTAAACGCCATATACTAGTATAAGAAGAGTGTAATTTTTTTTTCCTTCACCCAAAACAGTTATCTGACTTGATTATTTTTTCCAGTAACACACTTTTTCTCCACAACACACTGGGCTAATGTTTTCCACATTCGGTCTAAAGCAACTGTCAGATTCCTTCTTGGATCCAACAGCTAGTTAGTTTATATTAGATAATTTGCATATTCCCCACCCCAGGTATTTACTTTTAGTTGTTCACACTGAAGCCCCTTATAATTTTCTCTCAGGGATCAACATTTGGAAAGATTCCTTTAATGTGTTTCTGATGTTGTTTCCCAAAACAGAAACCACAGGAAGGCCTACCAGCCCCTTTCACTGTCTTTATTGGGCCCAGTGTATTTTGTTTCTCATTTGGTCTTGCACTCTTCTTAAGAATTCAGTGAGGGCCTCCCTGGTGGTGCAGCGGTTAAGCCCTGCGCTGTGGAGCTGTCGGCAGCAGCGATGCGACCAGGGAGAATCCCACATGGTGCAGCAGACCTCTCCTGCCTCTCCCGCTGCTCCCCTCAGCAGTGTATTTCTGATCTGCCTGTTCTGCTCCCCGCTCTGTCTCTGGTGAACCCTCTCGCCGCCCCCACACCTTTGGTCTGTACCCCAGCTTGTATGTATAAATAAATAAATCTTAAAAAAAAAAAGAATTCAGTGAAAGCTTTGTTTCTCCTTCTGTTCTGTCTCAGTAGAAGAACGTTTTTGGGTCTAGCTATGGTTTGTACAGTGATTACTTATATTAACTCCAAATGTTCCTGTTTGTACCCAGGTCCCACAGGGCCCATTTGGTAAGGAAGTTCCGGTGGAAGAAATGGCTCCTCTGGATGCTACAAAGGAGTCTTTACATACCTGTCTCCAGTCTTTGGAAGACAGAATGGACTGTGAATCTCCAGAGCCACACCCACTTCAAGATAATGGTGAGGATAATTTAGTATCTGGAGGGAAGATGAGATTTGGGAGAGGGAAGGTCCTTGCCATTGAAAATTTACCAGACTTCATTCCATTTACACTTTGACTGAATATGGTTAAAGAAAAAAATCAGCCAGTGTAGTGTGACATTAATAAAGGAGCTGAACTAAGCAGTCAGGGTCACTGTGTGACCCTAGTTGAATATAAGCTTTTGAATATATAGTTCAATATATATATAGTTGAATATATAGTTGAATATAAGCTTTTCTGTGGATTCTTTGCAATGGAGTTAAGTACCTGTGGATAAACCAAGCTGTCTCTCTATGTAAATGTTCAGAGCACTTGTCACTGTAGCCATATGTCCCATTTCTGTGGCCTCTGTCCCCAATTTTTGTCACTTAAGACTTGGAAATACTACTTAGAAATTCTACTGAATAAAATGGAATTTCTAACAGTTCTGTCCATTCAAGTTCTAAGAGTACAGTGTGAGGTAGAAGCAGGAGCACTGGCTGGCCTAGTTCTAGAGCAACTGTCTTTTCCTAAAGGCTTAAGTATAATCCATACATATTTTTTCTCCTCTTATAGCTTTACCAACTTCCTATTTCCTATTTATCCTAGACTACTAATAACAATTTTAATAACTTCTGGAGCGCAGATCCTCCTGGGTCTTATTTACATTGCTGTATCTTGCCTTCCTCTTTTGTTCATGGCTTCATAGAAAAGCACACGTTGTATGAGCATGGGAAGAAAACTGCCCATGTAATGGTCTCTTCAGTCACATTTTGAGGTAACGCTACGAGTGCTGTCATCTTCATTATAAGTTAGTCAGTCAGTTTTGATGCAGCCCTTTTTTCTATGTCATTGGATGTTAGATGATAGAAAAGGTCGTCAGGGAAAATAGAAAAGGTCGCCAGGGAAATAAGGGATCTCTGCATCTTCATAAACTTAAGCTCTTGTCCTACATATGAAGTAATCGAAGAAAAAAGTGCTACACTAGTTTGTGTTATGAATAAATTATGTTTTTCCAGAAAGGAGAACTCAGTGTGAATTTATATTAAATGATCAAGGAATTCTTATTGGAACAGTTGAGAATTAAGTGAAATCAAAACACACAGTAACCTATCATTAATATACCTAGTTTTGGAAATTATGAACATTTGAGAATGACTTAAAATTTGCCAGTTCAATATCTGATATATGAATAGGTAGTTTAAACAACATTGACTTGAGAGAAAGTATTTTTTTCCAAGCAGCTATAAGACTGTCTAAAGTTGACACACTAATTCAAAATAATTCTTTATTTTTCAAAACAATTTTCTTAATGTTAGCGAGTTTGACTTTTCTAAGTGTTTGTTACTATGAAGGTTCTAAACATTGCTTTGTAATATGATTTATGAAGTCAGATTTTTCATTCTTCAGATTCATCCACTTTTTTTCCCCATTTTTCTGTCTGCTACTCTTTCTTTATTAAACTTAGTAATGAGTATATTTGTGTTGGGTTTTCAGTTTCACAAGCCCCCAAAAGAAGCTGCCATAAGTATATTACACTGAAACTTAAGACACAAATGATGATATAACAGGTAACCTAACTGAATAAAACAAAATGTGGTGGAGTCTGAGGGTTTTACTGTATTACTGAGTCATCCTTGCCAAAACCGCTTTCTTGTGTAGTTGATAAATAATAATAACAAGGGACTTCCTGTTTTACATGAAACAGTAACTTTATTTAGGGCCAGGCCTGGATACTGCTCTGGAAAGCCACATCCTGCCTTTCTACTCTTCACTGTATCAGAACTTTTTATTACCAGCTACAGTTCTTCTTTTACCCTCTCGTCATTCCTCCACGATTGGACTCCCTAACCACAATTGTGCCCTCCTTCCCTGTGTCCACAGCCTCAACTTCCTGCCCCAGGCTGTAGTAGTTATTTTGATTCTATATATATTTTAAATTACATTTCCAAACATTCTAATTTTTTTTAAAGATTTATTTTTGCATACAAGTTGGGGTGCAGGCCAGAGGTGTGGGGCGGTGAGAGGGTTCACCAGAGACAGAGTGGGGGGCAGAACAGGCAGATCGACAGAAATACACTGCTGAGGGGAGCAGCGGGAGAGGCAGGCGAGGTCTGCTGCGCCATGTGGGAAGTGGGACTCTCCCCCCGGCCGTGCATCGAACTCATTCTGCAGCTGCTGACAGCTCCACAGCTCTGCGCTTAACCCCTTGCACCACCAGGGAGGCCCAAACATTCTAATTGTTTTTTTCTTTATACACTAGGGTCATTTTTGTGGCTTTCCATGATGTCTCAAAGCATGGGTGATGATAACCTCAGTAGCTTGGATACTAATGAAGCAGAAATTGAACCAGAAAACATGAGAGAAAAATTCTTCAGAAGCTTAGCTATGTTACTAGAAAACAAAAGTAATAATACCAAGATATTTTCTAAAGCAAAGTACTGCCAGTTAATCAAGGAAGTCAAAGAGGCTAAAGCTAAGGCAAAAAAGGAATCAGTTGACTATCGTCGCTTGGCTAGATTTGATGTGATTCTGGTACAAGGAAGTGAGAAGCTGATTGAAGCTATAAATGGAGAAACAGATAAAATACGGTATTATTTACACAGTGAGGACTTATTTGACATTTTGCATGATACGCATCTCAGCATTGGACATGGGGGCCGTACCCGCATGGAAAAAGAGTTACAAGCAAAATATAAGAATATCACAAAAGAAGTTATTATGCTATACTTGACACTCTGCAAGCCTTGCCAGCAGAAAAATTCAAAACTCAAGAAAGTTCTGGCTTCCAAGCCGCTGAAGGAAGTTAACTCAAGATGTCAAGTGGATCTGATAGACATGCAATTGAATCCTGACGGGGAGTATAAATTTATTATGCATTATCAAGACCTTCGTACCAAGTTGAGTTTCTTGCGGTCCTTAAAATCTAAAAGGCCCAAGGAAGTCGCACATGCTCTGTTAGATATTTTTACTATCACCGGCGCGCCCAGTGTCCTACAGTCTGACAAAGGGAGGGAGTTTTCAATCCAGATTGTTAGTGAACTCAGTAATATTTGGCCAGAATTGAAAATTGTCCACGGGAAGTCTCAACCCTGCCGAAGCCAAAGTTACACTGATCAGACTCATGAGGATATCCAAAGTAGGGTTCTCTCCTGGATGCAAACTAACAATTCATCACGCTGGGCTGAATTTTTATGGTTCATTCAGATGACCCAAAACCGCCCCTATCACAGAGGCATGCAGCAGGCTCCAGGCGAAGGTCCTTTTACCTCAGAAGCTAAACTGGGCCTGTCTCATTCTCAGCTAACTGAAGAACTCGTTGCCAGCCTGAACACTGAAAATGACTTAGAACAGGCCGGCAGAGAGTTAGAAAATACCCTGAGAGCCCAGTATGAAGAAAACACTGAGACTGGCACAGATAGTAGCGATATTGAAGAGAATCTTTCCCTTAGTCCTCTGGGGGCCAAAAGAAACCACCCTGGAAGCAGACTCAAATTTTTATCTTGTGTAGTTTGTGAAAAAGAGTGCACTGGGGCTAATAGTTGTGTGTCCTGTGATAGGAATGTCCACCCAGTCTGTGGCGTCCCCTCTCAGCACGAGGCTGAGGGCTGTTGCCATAGAATAACTTGCAGTCTTTGCTATGAGACCACTGCCGTGAAGAGGAAACACAGTGAGATTCAGAGAAGCTGGAATGTCCAACCTTCAAAAATGCTGAAGTCATCAGAGACGCCTTTTTCCTCGGACAAAGTAGGAGACTGGGTAAGAGTTTAAGTGTCCGCTATAGACCGATGCAGGAGAGAGGCTCATTACACTTTCCTGTGATCACGAGGAGTGAGAATGTTTTGATGCGGTATGTGAAAGCATCACTCAGGCCATCTTGGATATGTTTTCTTCAAAGAAAGGCTCTCCCCCACGCCTTTCGTTCAAGTTGGAAGTTCAGCCTTCAATGAGGCTTTATTTTTGTTCGGGGGGGTGGGGGGGGGCCAGTGATGTGCTTATCTTTTCCTTATATCTATTAAAAATACTGCTTATCTTTTTAATCCTTTCTGATGTTGAAGACTTTATTGAGAAAGTCAGGTCCCAGAGGATAAATGGTGTGCATGATGGTATATTTTTTACAAAAAAATATTTTGGGAACAGGTGAATTTAATGTTACTTTCTTTTAATGGTCTGTGAGTCCGGGTGGGAGATAAGCTAGGAAAGAACATTTCAGATCAAGTGAAGAAATAAGGAAGGGTAGGGGATGATAACTTTGGTTGTTGGGAGAAAAGGGTCTGTTTGGGAAAGAGTTCAGGCTTTGAATTTAAATGAAGAATGAGGCTAAAGACACTTTTTTACGGAAGTAACATTGGCTTATTAAATATAAGTTGAAGGTATTATACAGACGTTTATCAGCAATACTATATTATGCTTGTCACCAAAGTCTAGTTTCCATCCATCACCAAAGAAGAGAATTTAAATCAATAGGTCTTATAAAGTAGGGTGAATATATGTTCAGGTCAGAATTTTGAAATAGAGTGGTTACACATTATTTGGACCAGATTGTGATCTTCAGACCGGTGCTAGTTTGCAAAGCATTTACACCATAATAAGGTCAGTGTACAGATGAAGACCGGTGAGAGTCTGACATTTCTGCAATATCAGGCACACGGTTAATGAACTCATCATTCCTCATAGAATGTTGAACAGCTTGGTGGTGTTAGACTCTCCAACTGAGTCCTAAGTGGTGACTTGACATTAATCAAGCCCAACAGTTTCACATCACAACTTGTGATATTTTTATGATTCGTTCATCAGCCATAACCCCCAAAGATGCAGAATGCTGAGGAAATGTAAGCATTTATGTTTATAATCAATTATTATATTGTATATAATAAATGAAGCACATTATACAGCATATTGAATTATAATTTTTAAATCCTTTTTTATTTTTGATCAAGCCTAATTTGTAGCTTAGCATTATTAGGTAAAGGAAAGTACATTTTGTATTATTTGTTTTTAATCTTAATTTGCAGATGGCGAAACAAGCTTCCCTGGACTTCTTTGTCAAGAAAAGACAGGGCTTTGCTGAACACGGAGGCGGCGGTAAAAGAAACGGTAACCATGGGAGTCATCCTGAAGAAGTGAAAACCAAGAGAGGCCACCCCCCTTTCACTCGGAAGTATGATCCCTCCTATATCGAGTTTGGTTTTGTGGCCATAATTGACGGCGAGGTGCTCAAACCACAGTGCATTATTTGCGGAGACGTACTGGCTAATGAGGCGATGAAACCATCAAAACTGAAGCGGCATCTGTATTCCAAACATAAAGAAGTAAGTTCCCAGCCCAAAGAGTTCTTCGAAAGAAAGAGCAGCGAATTAAAGAGCCAGCCAAAGCAGGTGTTCAATGTCTCTCACGTCAACGTCAGCGCTCTGCGGGCCTCTTACAAAGTCGCCCTTCCGGTGGCCAAGTCCAAGACTCCCTACACCATCGCGGAGACGCTGGTGAAGGACTGCATCCAAGAGGTCTGCCTGGAGGTGCTGGGCGAGTCTGCAGCCCAGAAGGTGGCGCAGGTCCCGCTCTCCAACGACACCATCGCGCGCCGCATCCAGGAACTGGCCAGCGACATGGAAGAGCAGCTCGTGGAGCAGCTCAAACTAGCCAAGTACTTTTCCTTGCTGCTTGATGAGTGCAGAGACACCGCCAACGTGGTCGTTCTTTTGGTGTACGTGAGGTTCGAGCAGGACGATGACATCAAGGAAGAATTCTTCTTTTCAGCCTCTTTGCCAGCCAACACGACGAACTCAGACCTGTGTGAAGCGGTGAAGAATTACGTCGTCAACAAGTGTGGTCTGGAGTTTAAGTTTTGTGTGGGAGTGTGTTCCGACGCCGCCGCTGCCATGACAGGGAAGCATTCTGAGGTGGTCGCTCAGATTAAGGAACTTGCACCACAGTGTAAAACAACTCACTGCTTCATTCACCGGGAAAGCCTCGTCATGAAAAAAATATCAGCCGAACTAAATAGGGTGCTGACAGACGTAGTCAAAATTGTGAATTACGTGAAATCGAATGCCCTGAATTCAAGATTATTCTCCCTATTATGTGATAATATGGAAACGGATCACAAGCAGCTGCTCTTGCACGCTGAGGTGCGGTGGCTGTCGCGCGGGAAGGTTTTGTCGCGAATGTTCGAAATACGGAACGAACTGCAAGTGTTTCTGTAGAGCAGAAAGCCAGTTTGGTCCCAGCTGTTTAAAGATGTGAATTGGACTGCCAGCCTGGCTTACTTATCTGACATCTTCAGTGTCTTTAATGACCTGAACGCGTCCATGCAAGGGAAGAATGCCACGTGTTTCTCAATGGCAGATAAGATTGAAGGACAAAAGCGGAAGTTAGAGACCTGGAAAAAAAGAGTTTCCACAGGCTGTTATGACATGTTCCATAACCTGACGACGCTTATCGGTGAAGGAGGTAATGATCTTGACCTCGCACGCCTGCGAAAAGTTATCAGTGAGCATCTTACCAATTTGTTAGGTTGTTTTGAATTTTATTTTCCATCAAACGAAGATCCACGTGTGGGAAATTCCTGGATCCAAAATCCATTTCTCTCATTTAAAGATAATTTAAATTTAACTGTAACTCTCCAGGATGAGTTGTTGAGGCTGGCGACTGATGAAGGATTAAAAATGAATTTTGACAATACAGCATCACTTGCTTCGTTTTGGATAAAAGTGAAAAGTGAATACCCCGAACTTGCCGAGATTGCTTTAAAATCGCTTCTTTTGTTCCCCTCAACTTACCTCTGTGAGACTGGGTTCTCTACTTTAAGTGTCATTAAAACAAAGCATAGGAACAGTTTAAATATACATTATCCCCTGAGAGTGGCATTGTCGTCCATCCAGCCTAGACTAGACAAATTAACGAGCAAAAAGCAAGCTCACTTATCACATTAAAAACTTCAAATACTGAGTTATAAAGTGTTCTTTCAAAGTGTGCATACAGGCCTTACGGGAGCGTGCGTAGTGGCGATTAAAAATGGCAAGTCTCTAAATGGCCTATATGTATACTTTCAATTATGTGTACAGTTTATTATCCTTTTATTTTTCTTTGTCACATTTGTTATATTTATTTAAACGGAATTTTAAATAGGTTGATGCTAATATTAAAAAATTTGGTCTTGTATTTTGTATGTCATTTTTTATTATTGCACCTTATTAGGATGTTAAGATTGTAGGAGGACTTCAGCATGAGGGTGATTCTTTGAAACAGACCAGGTCAGTGAAGGGATGTGAATTCCAGGAGTGGAATAGAATCTTGGGGAGCAGGGGAGTTGGTGAGGTATTGAACCTGTCAAGCGATCCTGAGAGGTGAGGTTGTAAGGTCATTTGGTAGGTGCATGTTTAGACACAGTGGGTGAGGTGGGGAGGGGGAACTTAGTCTCGTAATGCTCTTACTGCATTGGACTCATAAATTCAGCTTTCAGAATGGTGGGGGGGTGAGGCCTTACTGACAACTTCATGTCCAGTAAAGGTATTTAGACTTTGCTTGAGCTGCTGGCCTTTAAGGTTGTCTGGAACAAAGTTGGATATTATTGACTTCTCAAGTGGACTTAGTAACCTATACTGTTTTGAGATGACTCAGAAAAAAGTGCCACACATATGTGCTCTCTAGTCTGTGTCCTCAGAATTACCGAAAACACAGAGTATTAGCATAAAGCAGTTTCTTTGAGGATTCCTAAGAAAATGAGTCTTTTCCTAGACAGGGAAGCAACGTACGTAATTTTTCTTTTCAAAGAAATATGATAATGGAAGGTGAAGAAGGGAAAGATTAAGCAATACAAAATGTCACCAATAATTTAGCCTTTTGATAAGAAAGTTCAAAGGAATAGACTCCAAAAATCTCCGAAAGTGGAGGAAACATTTTCAAATTCAGTTCTGAAGTCTCAATAGAATTATGTTTTACTGTTTGTTTTAGTTAAATTTTACAGTTTTTCCCCCCAAAAGCTGATAGTAGATAGATTTAGGATACTGTGTTTAATTCCACCTGCCTACATCTTACGTGACCTTTCTCGTATCTGATTATATTTTGGAAATAGACTAAATTTTTTAAACTTTGTTTTATTGTTTCAATAAAGTATGGTAGTTCCAATTTTTAATTTTAAAAAGCAATTTAGTGATTTTATATTTCTAAAAATACTTAAAAGTGGTTTGGGAGAAAATAAGCTGAGAGGGACAGAAAGAATACATTTTGAAAGAAATTCCATTATTTTCTCTGTAAGAAATAGCAGAGGTTGAATATCTGAGAAGAGAATTAGAACCATCTGGGCAAGATCTTTGGTGTGATGCTTTCTTGACGCCTTGAAATAGACATCTGCCTTATATTTCTTGGGGCTGCAAACTCAACCAGGAGTCTGAATTGCTTTACCTTGATTTTTTTTAAAACTTAGGAATATCTGTCTTTTCTCCCTCCCCAGTCTGTGTTATTGTCTTCTTGTACATTCTGTCTTACTCAACAGCTTTACTGAGATACAGTGTGTATACCATGAAAAGTTAGCATGAGCCTTCTGCCTTTACCAAGAAAAATTACTGTGAAGGTTTCAAACACTATAATTAGACTTCATTATGGTTAGGCAATAAGACATTTATTTACTGGTTCAAAGAACATTCTATGTGCTTTGTATTCTGATACACTAATGTGAGATAGCTAAGGAAAACTGGGAGTGTTTATATGTAACCGATATACTTGAAAAGGATTAATACCCAAAGGATTATTATTTAAAATATAAAGAATTACTACAAATCAATGAGAAAAAAGTCAGGTAACTCAATAGAAAAATGAGCAAAATAAGCATTTCAAAGAAGAAGGTCAACAGACATATAAAAAGATACTCAAAATCGTTGTAATCATGGAAATGCCTACTTAAATTACAAAGAAATACTATTTTGTATCCACTGG
The DNA here is from genome assembly GCA_004024925.1 of Scalopus aquaticus. NCBI lineage: Eukaryota > Metazoa > Chordata > Mammalia > Eulipotyphla > Talpidae > Scalopus > Scalopus aquaticus. The sequence goes on along the minus strand of PVIJ01003361.1, from coordinate 11,420 downwards.
TCTGACCGAAATGAAAGTATCAAGTGTTGACAAAAATGTGGAACAACTAAAGCCTCTACACAGTGGATTTTATGGACACGTTGACAGAACTACTTTGGGAAACAATCTGACATTATCTAGCAAAGCTGAAGCTATGTGTGCTGTGTTTTACAGTTTCACAAATCCACTCAGGTACATGTCAAGAATCTGGAGGAGCCATGTGTTTGAAAATTGTATCAGTGTTTATAAAAGCCCACATGGGAAACAACCCAAATGCCCATTCAGGATAATTTGTTATTTAATTCAACTAGAATGAAGATAGTAGTAAAAATGAGTCATCACTGAGAGAATTTGGGGGGTGGGAGTGATGAAATGTTTTATACTCTGATTGTGGTGCTTGATATACACACATTTGTCAAAATTCATCAAATTAATTAAAGTGGGTGCATTTTTGTGTATGCAAATTGTATTTCAATGAAGTTGACTTAAAAAATGAGTCACCTACAGTCACATATAATATGAAGTAAAGTTAGGAATGTGAATTTAAGAAGGCCAAGCTACAGAATAATGAATTCAAGTATTGTTTTACTTATATTTTAAAAAGTTTTGTTAAACGTTTTAAAAGTATGAAAATTTAACCAGCATAAATGGTAAAAATACAAAGAAAGAAAACCCAAAACATAGGGACACAGAATTGGGGGCAGGGTTTACCAGTCTCAGATGAAGGAAGGAGGGAGGGTCTGTAATTTTGGGAGACCCACAAGGTCATATTCTATTTTTTAACATGGGTGGTAGGTACCAGGGTGTTCAATTTAGCGGGTGTTGTTTTCTTTTTAAATGCCTCAGACATGTTCTAAATATCTCTTGCTATCTTTTCAAAGCTTAAAATATAAAAGAATATATTCTAGAATCTAAGTCTGAAAGAAATACTGAAGACGGAACAGAGACATTTTTAAAAATTATGAAAGATCTGATGTGATGAGGAGAGACTGCAGAGTTCCAACATCTGTTTTTAAAGAGAATAAAAAGAACATGGTTCCAGTTGTTGTCAAGAGACTACTGTACTTTTATCCTTTCCAAAACCACATCATTACTTTTATTTTTATTTTTTTACTTTTCCTTAGAATCTATTAAGGGGGCTATCGTTTTGCTTAAGCACGATGTCTGTGATTTGCCATGAAAAATCTTAATACAATTTCTCAGTCTTTTAGAGCGGTCATCCAAACAGGAATAGTAGGAATGAGGACAAATAACAATGAGTTAAATCAGGAAGAAGAGGAAGCCAACAGGAAGGTATTTACAGTGATACATAGGAGAGAGACTCACAAGGAAAGGGAACAGAATGATGGGGAATGAGAATGAAAACATGGGTGAAGTGCTGGAGTGGAGACTTCCAGGAGGCGCGTAGAATAAAAAGTCACAAGTGGAAAAATTTTCCCAGGAAAGGAAAAAGCACCTTCCTTTGAAAAAAGTAGGGAGACTTGGAATCTACTGGGGATCATGTGAAAGATAAGTTTTCTATATACAATTTGCTGGGAAAAATTACCCCACTTTTAAATCTTACAAAAAGGCTGTTTCTTTTCCAAAATAGATTGGCCTCATTCCTGTGAGTGCTTGTACCTGTGTGACTTGACCTTATAAGCAAAGGGAAAGAGAGAGCAGGAAACAACTATTTCCTAACATGCCCATTGCCTGGTTTGATAGCAGGTTTCTAAAACGAGATGGAGAATCTAACCTTTGTGACCGTATTTGTGTCCATCTGAAATTATTCTCCCTGGACTGTTTCTTACACCTTCCAGTTGAAGGTGTAACTGGATTTGCAATTTTCTTTGGGGGAAGTTTTTGGGCTGTTTTTTATGCAGAATGTGTTGCTTTGTTTAAAATTCCAAATTAATCGGGGGGAACTCTTCGCCAGTGTACCTTCTGGATAGACTCTTCTTTTCGCTCTTTGTTTTTGGATTGCCTTTCTCCTCTTTCAGGTCTCACTTTAAACTGTCAGTCACCTCTAAAATGTGACAGATCTACATTACTGTCGCGGAGTGGAGTGGGGGGCGGGAGCCTGGATGTGCTGACAAAGTTGGTTCCATAGAAACCAAAGCGCGCCCCTCCGAGGGACCCCAGTCGTGGGGAACGACGCTAGGGCTGGATTCGAACCCGGGGCTTTGCCCCATTGTCCTCGCAGCCTCCGGGAGAGGACGCCCGGCGGACACCAGCATCGCCCGCGGGCAGCGTTCTAGCGCGAGGTCCGGGTGCGTCCGGAGAGATTGGGGTGTCGGGGGACAATCGGGCGCAGGAAGGGAAATACGCAGCCGCCGCCTCCGAGCTACGCGCCGCCAGGCTGCTGCAGACGCGCGTCCCCGGCCGCCCCCCACGCGCCGGGCGCCGCTCGCGCTTTGGACCCGGCTCCCGGGAGGATGCGCGCTCGGGCTTCTCCGTCTCCCGCGGGGCCGCGTCCAGGAAGACGCCGGGATTGGATCCCGATGGAGGCCGCGCGGCCGGGCTGGGGTCGCAGGAGGGGGCGTCCGGCTGGGGGTGCCGCGCCCGGAGGGCCTCGCGCTGGCTCATTCCGAGCCCTGTGGCCGCGATCACGGGGGACACTGGGTTTTCCCTCCTATTTCTCAGCGTCCAGCGCAGCCGGCGGAGCCCCCGCACCACGCGGGTAAGAGGCTGTTCAGCAAGGAAATTCGGTGCCGAGTGACAGGCAGGAGGTGAAGATCGGAATCCCCATTTCCCTGACTCCGTCCCCGCGTCCAGCTGGCGCGGACCGACGACGCCGTCTTGGCGGTGAGACCCGGGGCAGCGAGGCAGAGAGGCCCCGGGCACCGGTCGGCACCAAAGCGCAGGGGAAAGGGCCAGCGAAGAGCCGGGGCTCGCGCGCCCTTGTGAGATTTCCCCGCAGCCTGCGCCATGGGACCACGTGGCCTAATGGATAAGGCGTCTGACTTCGGATCAGAAGATTGAGGGTTCGAATCCCTTCGTGGTTGCGCTTCCTTTTTCTCGCGGCCCCGCCCCTCCCCAGGCCTCTCAGCCGCCGAGCCCCTCGGACAGAGTCTTTGCTCCCCGCAGCGCTTCCCCGGGAAGATGCTCTCAGCGGTGCCTGCGTCGCCGCAGGCCCTTCTTCAGGTTCCAAACGCCCCGCAGCGCACAGGTGGCTGCGGGTCCAGGGGCGCGGTCCCCCTTCAGGCGCTTGGGGCCGCGGCCTTCCGAAACCTAAGATCTCTGGTCGCGCGCCCCTCAGCGCAGGCACCTCCCGGCTGCCTTGGCCTTGACAACCCTGACCCACTAGTCCGCAGGGGGTGCTTGGGATCTGACAGTGAGGTGAAGCGTTTCTCACACACGTGTCTTGAGAGGTGTGTCATTTTGAAATCAGCTTAAATGTCGCCCCCTTCCGAAAACTTCCCCAGCTTAGAGGCGCTAGAGAAAGGTCCCAAAGCCGGCTCGGATGGAGGGGACCGCCTCCTAACGCCGAGCCCTCTTTCTCCGGCCTCTGCGGGACCCGCTCCCCGGGGCTCCCGCGCGTCGGGGGCCAATTACTTGGACTTTCTGTAGTGTCTGAGGAGTCAAGTTTACGTTCGATCTTAGCCAACAGGCCGAGGAGCGACGGGGAGTCGAGTTCAAACAGAGCTTGCAACCACAAGGGACAGCGCCGAAGGATGAGGAGGGAGCGCTGTGCGCGAGCAGACGCGGGCTCCTCTGGCCAAACAGCCGGGGAAATTCGGAGGAGATGGAGGAGATGGACAAACCACTAGGTTCAGGTCGGAATCGCCATTATGCATCCTCTTCATCTATGGGATAACTTGTTTCCCTCGACTGCTCAGCTCTTCTGGGGCTCAGCTCTTCTCCGGGCTCAGTGTCTCGTCTATGCAAGGGCCCTCGGTCGTGCCTCAGAGCCTCAGAGCCCTTGGGGCTTTTTCTGCCATCACCACCCAGGTGACAGAATTCAATCCCAACACCAGGTAACAAAAACCTACCTCATAAAATTAAATGAGTTAACATACTGTTCTCAAACGTACTCTAGGTTTGTTTACTGGATATGGTGACTCACGCAGATGTGGGAAAACTGTTAGAGGAGTCTTTCTGCTCACAGAGCCCTAGGGACAGAAGCCCTGCGTGCCACACAGGGCCACCGGGGTCAATCAGAAGGCAGAGGGAGGAGGGGAAACGTGGACACAAGCGGGTGAGGCAGGCCAAGCTCACTTCCTCACTGTTTGGTCTCTGGCCCCGTGGGGGCAGCGGAGCATGGCCTGGACTATCGGCACTTGGCATGGTGGGCCTGGGCTGGGGATGTGGGTTTGCACAGGAAGGGCTCAGTCACCGGGGCTGTTCACTTTCCTATAAACTGGCGAGCCCCTGGGGGGCAGGGGACGGACAGATGGCATTTCCCGGGCAGCAGGGCCCCCAGATGTCAAGCCCTGAGGAAATACAGGAACAAAGGCCTCCCTGGTAGTGCAGGGGGTTAAAAAATAAAAAGGAATGAGGGGGGGAAAGGGTAAGAAAGGCGCATGGAGCAAGGGAAGAAAGAATCCTGACACGACCTGGCTCCAGTCGCCTCCGAGACAAGGCCAGTTAATCCTCCCCAATACCTGGGAGTTGTCACCGTGCTGGTTAGATTCATAAGTCAACACAGAGAGAAGATAAGCGCTATGTCCCAGCTTGTTTACCTAATAAGAAGAGAATTTGGGATTCCATCCCAAATGTCCCAATTGATTGTCCCTGTTGAATAATGAAGGCTTATGTTATGGCAGAAATGAAGAGAGCAATGGGTGAAGGCAGAGAGGAGCAGTGACATGTGGGGTGGGGGTCGGAGAGAGGCAGGGAATTCAGAAGCAGGGACCCCATCTGTGACAAGGTGTTCGATAGCCATTACTGGGGTCGTGCTTGGGTTACAGCTGCTCTCATTTTGACCCCATGCTCTTCTAAGGAGCTTATTAATCACTATTAATTAAGCAAATATTGAAGTATTTTAAGCTCCAGGCATACCTCTTACTACCTGGGATAAACAATGACAATGTCAATAACCTCGGGGTTAAGAAACTACAGGTATGATTCCTTTGTAACTTCCCCAAGCTGCAGATTGGGTGGGGGGGTGCCTGAAGGGGGGGTGTATGTGTGTGTTTTATAGCAGAAAGGAACAAGGAAAAGACAAATGCACTGTAGCGATAAAAGGTGTGCTATTACCGCTGACAGAAGAAAGTGGTATTGTTTCTTACCCATTTTGCTTCTGTCTTTTCTGATAAGGAAAAGAACATTTAAAGTGGGGGAAAAAAGGATTAAGAGGAGATATGAAACTAAAACTTTTGGAAGATAATAGGAGAGCTTTGACCTATTTATAGTATTTAAGCCTATTATCCCACGGAAATAGTATCTCCGGATATTCATGTTTAATCAACTGTAACTCTGTAATTACATCTGTGAGAAGTCTTAGAGATGGAAAAAACATCCTGAATTGATAAAGAGGCTAAATGCAATTGTAAAGTGTAAAAGGCCAACTTAATTTAGAAATTCTGTGGTTTGGTGCCTTTATTTTTTAGTAGAATGTACTTTGGCGATCCCAAGACGAAGGTTTAGGTTTATTTACAAAGGACGATTCTTAAGAAAACACTGTGTAGCAGAAGTGGAATTCTGGTCTGGTCTGTCTGGATGTGTCTTGCTATGGCTGAACTGATTTGACTGAAGACGTGTGTGTGGATGAAATATGTATACAGCTTGGAGCCGGTTATGATCAATGACAGAATTATTTTCATAAAGTTATTGACTGGAATGTTGCATTAGGGGCCTCCCTGGTGGTGCAAGGGGCTAAGTCTCAGCACTATGAAGCTATCCAAAGCCACTACAGCACGAGTTCGATCCCCGGCCAGGGCGCTTCCCACATGGCGCAGCAGACCTCTTCTGTCTCCCTGCTGCTCCCCTCAGCAATGTACTTCAGTCAATCTGCCTGTTCTCTTCCCCACTCTGTCTCTGGTGAATCCTCTCACCCCCACACCTCTGACCTACAGCTCTTGTATGCATAAATAAATCTTTAAGACAACAACAACAAAAGGCCAGTAAATATAATGAAAAGGTGATGAACTTCAAGTTATCAGAAAAATGCAAATTATAATTCAAAAGATATTACAGAATGGTGAACATTTTTAAAAGAATGAAAATACTAAATTCTCAAGTACATGGAACAACTAACTCTCTCACTGTAGTGGACTGAATGTGTCCCCCACCAAAAAATTCAGGTTAGAACCCTAATCCCCTTCCCAAGACAATGATATTTGAAGGTGCCTATGGGAGGGAATTAGGTTTGGATTCGCTCAGAAGGTGGACCCCATTATGAGATCCTGCTGTTATACGAGGAGGAGACACCAGGGCTTCCTCTCTGGCACAGGAAAATGGGTTTTGACAGAGGCCCTCCTTGTCCAAATGCATCTCTCTCAGAGTAAAGATGTTTCCAGAGTCACTTTGCTTTCGCGCTTTTTCGAGGACCACATGGAATTTCAGCAACCCGAAGAGATGTGCTCCGTTACCAGGAGAGAGCCACAAGAGAATTTATGTTCTCAATATGCCTGATCCAAAGGAACCAACTGGTATTAAAACTGCCCCAAACTGGGCCTCCCCGGTGGTGCAGCGGGTTTGAGCGCTGCGCTGTAGAGCTGTCAGCGGTGCTGTAGAGCAGTCCACGGCGCACGATGCGAGTTCAACGCCCAGCTGGGGAAAATCCCACATGGTGCGGCAGACCTCTTCTGCCTCGCCCACTGCTCCCCTCAGCAGTGTATTTCTGATCTGCCTGTTCTGCTCCCCGCTCTGTCTCTGGTGAACCCTCTCGCCGTCCCACACCTCTGGCCTGTACCCCAGCTTGTATGTATAAATAAATATATCTTTAAAAAAAGAAACAAAAAAAACCTGCCCCAAACTGACTCACAATCCTGGTGAGACTCTTTAAGGCCACTGTACACGTGTTATTTGGAAATAGCCCATGTCGTGCTTTGCTGGGGGATCCCATATGCAATCCCTGTGACTTGCTTTCTCTCACCTGTTTGACACCCTTTAGGGAATTGATAGCATCTTGAGGAGACTTAAAATTTTTTGTTAACATATTCCAGGAGCTCTGGAATAGGATATTTCTGCCCCTAAATCTCCACGCTCAGCTTAGGTTCACCATTTGTTAGATTAAACTACGAAGGACAACCTCCTTTTATTGAACTCAAAGCCTCAAGGCTTCCAAAGCTGTCCTTAAAACTATTCACATCCTAATGAAGTCTGGAGAACAGATTTAAATATTTATAAAAATTCATAGGAAATCATTTTGGTAAGTTCTGCTGGTGGAGTCTGGTTTGCTCGGTATTGAATAGCTAAACAAAAGAGTTGTGTGAACATGGAATTTACATAGGCCCTTCCTGTTTTTCTGGTACACTTGATCATTCAGGAAAGACCCACTAAATGTTTTCCAGAATGTTCACAGACTGTGTCACTAGATCCATTTGTGCTGGTCACTTCGAGACAGACTGGGCCACGTGAAGGGCAGTCTTGAAACTGAGGCTAAATGGTTAAATTGGTTTCAATTAAAGTACAAGAAAAAACAAAACAAAACATCTTACCTACATTTCCCCCTTGGCTTTACAGACAGAGCAAAGGCTGGAGACTGATGGGCACCCTAAGCGGAGTTCCATGCTGGGTAGAGGCTGGAAATGCAAGGGGGAGGGGTTAGCTACCCAGAAGTGGGGGGGGGGGCACCCACAGAAATTTAAATCTCCAGTTGTCTGAAGAAAAACCTCCTCCTACTTCCCTTAAAACTGTCCTGTGACTAGCCAATGAACTTCAGCCAAGCCCACATTTCTTTGCCCCAACCCTGGACCCCCAAGCCTACATAACCTCATTTCTTTCCTTAATTGAGGATGTAGATTTAAATTTATCTCTTACCTCCTTGCCAATTGATTTGCAAAGCTGATTTCTCTTCTCACACCTCTGAGGTCATGGCCAGCTCGGCTCATTGGGGAGAGACCCCATAGTCCCAAGGTCAGCACTTGCAGTCATTCCTGGCACCTGAGACCTCCCTGGCTCCCTGGGTTTCCTTCAGCCCAGAACTTCCTTTGTTTTCTGTGTGTCATGCCAGCAGCTTTTGATTCAAGAAGTTTCCTCTGAGGTGGGAGCTGCTATTTTTCCTAAGTGCAAACTGTTTCACTGCAAATTGTTAAATAACATATTTTGTACTTTTCAGCAAAACAAAAACCAAGGCATCCATCTGCAAGCCAGAAAGAGGGTCACCAAGCCCTGACCGTGCGGCTTCCCTGAGCGCAGCCTCCTGATCTTGAGAAATAAATACCTGTTGTTTAACTCGGTTGGGGGATGTTGTTATGGCAACCCCAGCTGACCAGGGGACCTGCCTTGTTAGTGTGTGTTACCAGATGGCCATCTGAACAATCTCTGTGAAGTTCTCAACAATCACCCCACTGCTTTGTGCCAGTGACAAATACACTGGCCCACTCCTCATTGCCGACCAGAGCGTAGATAATTTAGCTTCAAGCATTTCATTTTAGCCTTTCACAGATCGCTTTTGGTGCCAACTATCAGGTTGAGTTCCCTGGGAAGCTGGAGATTTGCATCCAGGAAATTTATCTTAGTATCAATACGTGTGAGGCGAAGTAGAGAAGCATAATTTATCAGAGGGAAAATCTGGGCAAATTTTACAAGTACTAATGGCCTCAGCTTACTCCTGGGGGGGTCTCTGCCACTGGAATGAGCCCTTTAAAGGTGCCCTAAGTTGAGAAGTTGGCATTTGGTCTTCACACTCCTCTCCGGCCAGTCGTGGGATAGAGACTGCTGTGGACAGGACCCTGTCCTGTCCCTGACGAGGCAGTTCCTAAAAAGGGATGACAACAGCGACTAATGGGGTGACAACCTTTCAGGAGTCTGGGAGGAAGCTTTCTGTCCAAGATCTTCAAGTAATTTGGGCAACGCCCCCTCCTGCCTGAGCTGATCCTCCGGGAGAAGGACTTACGTAGCAGATAGGACCTGTCGGGTACTGGAGGAAAAGAGGAGAGATGATAACTACGGAAGGTTCTTACTAGAGGAAATTGATGCTTTGGAAAGACACCATTCAAGTCTGAGGGTGAGACTTCATCCAGCAAAGTTTAAGGGTGAAACACAGATGCCCTGTGGGCACGGGCAGGGGCCTCTCCCACCCTGCGGCTTAAGGGCACAAAGAGCTGAGGGTCAGGTCCTTGACTTACTCGTAGGAACGGTATTGACAGAACACCAAAGGTGATCAGATCCCCAGCATCCACAGTGAGAAAGAGGAGACGAGACAATGCGTTTGAGCACAGGGTAGGATTTGAAAAGCACCAATGATCCCGGATACTGCAGAAAACATTTTATTGGCGACAGTGGTGGGGCTGGTCCTCAGGCTGCGGAGTCTTGGGTTGGGAGGGCAAGTCCACCCCGCGGAAAGGGCCTGCCCGGGGGTTCTAGCCTCAGTGCGTAAACATCAGACATAGGGAGAGCTTTCATGGGCTCCGAATCAGAGGCTCTGGGGCCCGCCACGATGGAGAGGCCCTTCCCTCAAGCGGGGTGATTTCCTGCTCCCACTCTGCCTCAGGGCTCCCGCGGAGCATGAGGTTAACAAGGGGTTCCCAGGCAGGGGGTCTGAGACGAACACCGAGCTGAAAAGAGTTGGAAACTGACATATGTGTCTGTCCTGGGCCAGGAGGTGTGTTATCAAGTGGGATGGAAGTTGTACAATTGCCGCCCCCGTTGCTCTGTCTACGCCCTGAGGGAAGGGGGGGGGGCGAGGACATTTTCGGGAGATGGTGGCATGGTTTTCCTTTGCTGGGCGGGAGTTACTAAACTTAGAACAAGGTCTGAGGACTTAGGGTTTCCGTTCTTTTGTTCTTCATCCACATTCTCGTGTAAGGAGACATGGCGGCAGCTTTCAAGTACGTCGCTGTGGTAGAAAGCGGGAATCGTGGCGGTAGACTGGGGGTGTGGTCCAGCAGAGGCCGTTTCAAAGAGTTAGGAAGACACTGCGGCGCAGAGATGGGCTCTTCTTGGAGGAAGCCTGCAGGTGAGAGGCGGGATGGCCCGCGCCCCGCTCGGCCGTCCTATTGCGCACTGAACTGCTTCAGGTAGGCCAGGATGTCTGCCTTGACCAAGCCGACGGTGGTCAGGTGAGACCAGCGCATGACAGGGGCCCCATCGGGCCCCACCAGGAACTTCTCAAAATTCCAGCGGATGTCATGGACCTTTATAGGCTCCCAGGAGATATGTCTCAACAAGCCCAGAAACTCGGAGGGGTGAGGGCAGGCATGCTGGGGCAGAGAGATGAAAAGGAGAAGCAAAATCATTTCTATTCCTGGGTGACCCGGCTATTTTTTTTCAATGTTTTTTTAAGGATTTATTTATGCATGCATGCATACAAGCTGGGGTGCAGGCCAGAAGTGAGGTGGGGGTAAGAGGGTTCACCAGAGACAGAGCGGGGAGCAGAACAGGCAGATCGACTGAAATATACTGCTGAGGGAAGCAGCGGGCAAGGCAGAAGAGGCCTGCTGCACCCTCTGGGAATCTCCCCAACCGGGCATTGAACTCCCGCAGCAGCTGCTGAAAGCTCCACAGCGCTGCGCTCAACCCGTTGCGCCACCAGGGAGGCCGGATCCGGCTCTGTTCACCCACAGGTAACCCACTCCTTCCTGGACCGAAGTCTTTGTTCTCTGAATTGCCACTCCACTAACTACCTAGCATGCCACACGCAATACAGCAAAACTTGTTCTCTCTCTCTGTCTCTCCACAAGGCCCCATCCCAAAATTGGGCCACTGTGGGTAAGACAGGTCACTTCTCCAGCTGTTCATTTCCTTCTCTGCTAAGGAATCAGAATGCGGTTTCCCAAGTCTTAGGTTTCTTTGTGTCAGCAGCCTCTCTAGAAAAACCCTTTTGAGACCAAGATAAGGTTTCCAAAATTTTATTTTATCAAATAAGGAAAAATTTTAAAACCTCATCACTTGATTATTCAATTTTTCAAAGATGATGGTAGGACAAATCACCTGTCATCCTAATCTTAGAAAAAAGGGCAAGCGATTTATGAAACTTTTCGTACACTGTCCTACTTTCTTCAATTTACTGAAGACCTATAAAAAATCTCAACATGAGCCAGCATGGCCCCCAGGCCAGCACTTGGAAGCAATGACCTCGGGGGAGCTTTAGATATCCTTAGGCATTCTCTGTATGGGAAAGGTGGAGTTTCCAGAAGGCACTGACTACGCTGCACTATCTTGGTCGATTTCTACTTCCCCTCTAGCATGAACTCATCAAGGCCTGGGGATGTGTGTTACTTGCCTTAATTTCCTTACTATTTAACAAGCTGCCTTACAGACGGTGGGCACCAGTAAGTGTACCCCGAATGTGTGTAGATGTCAATCAACAAGAGTGAGGTCCCAGTAAAAGCTGCCACTCAACACGACTCTGC